>JAJPUD010006343.1:105712-132632 GCA_023553655.1 Myrmecobius fasciatus
CTCTCTCTCTCTCTCTCTCTCTCTCTCTCTCTCTCTCTCTCTCTCTCTCTCTCTCTTTCTCTTTCTTCCTCCTTCCCTCCCTCCCGCTCTCTCCTTTCTTTCTTTTTCTTTGGGATACTGACCTTATAGTGGTATTGCTGGATCAAAGGGTATGCAGAGTTTCATGGCCTTTTGAGTCTAGTTCCAAACTGTTTTCCAGTATTGGTCATGCCAGTTCACTACTCTACTAGCAATTCATTAAAGTACATATTCCACCCCCATAAACTCCTTCAGGATTTGTCATTTATGATAGATGTAAGGCGCGGCCTTGTTTTAAATTGCATTTCTCTGATCAATAATGATTTATCCTGTTTCTCCTCAAAAGTCTATTTTGCTTCTAGCACTACTTTCATTTGTTCTCCCTCTTTATTCACTTTCTTGTCTCTTATCCCATTCACTTCCTATTTTATAAGTTATATTTCTTACACAACTGTATGTATGCATGTACACATCTCCTTCTAAAAAGCCATTAATTGGTGCATATGTATATCTGTATATACATATATATTCTCTTCTCGTATGTTCTTGGTTTTAAATTAGTGCCAACACCATGACACTGGGGGAATAGTAAAATGAGACAGGAAATGTTTGCAAAGAATTTTGTCATTTTTAAGAACATGATCTTTTTCTTCCCACAGATGAATTGGGAAAGAAGAGAAAATAATGTGAACAGTCAAGTTTTGGAGTCTACTATTATTTTTTAATTTTGATTACACTTTTCTAATTGCTTTAAAAATTTGAAAATCCCTTGATTTTCTGAACATATTCCCCTTGATGGTACACATTAAAATCCATGTATGCTTACTCATTATATGACTTCTATTCAGGTCTTCTTATAAAATTTCCTTAGGGAATTAATGAAACATTCTCTGACTTATCTTCAAATTCCCCAGCAACATTGTATAACAATAGAGTCTATAATTACTACACCTACATTCTTTTTTGCTGTCTTTTGTCATCCCTACATCTTCTAAGTTTTTATGCTTTTTAGGGGGCTGGAGACAAAGCATATATAACAAAGGTTGGCACATAGATAATAGTCATAGTTTATACAAAAATTGGAAGAGTGAGGTTGAGCTTGGGAACAAGACTGGCTTGAGAATCACAGGTGAGTCTGAATTGCTAACCAGGGTAGACTCAGACAAAGTAAAGATACTTCAAAGAGTTTTTGACTGTTCACTGATTATAATCATATCTGCTACAAGTTCCATTCTCTTCTTATTTGTTTCATTCCTATTAGCCACAGTTAAATTCCAATACAGATTATCATGACAAACATGCACTCTAAAGGGCTTTGGTATATTAACTTGTTGGGAATTTTCATGTGTAGAAAACCAGATATTTTAGGTATTATTGTAGACTTATTGTACTACAATAAGAACTCTTATTGTAGAGTTCTACTTTAAGGAAAATCTCTAGGGTCTTCTGCTCATAAAACTTTAGAGACTACCTATTACCTCTAAGACAAAATAGGATTATTGCATAATCCTATATTCCTTCATGCATTATATATTCCAATCAAAATAGTCTACCTGGTGTTTCTTGAATTCATTATTCCATTGCTTTTCTTTTTTTTTTGCCTTTGCACAAACTGTTCTATGTCTAAAATGTATTTGGAATCTGTCTCTTAGAATCCTTTGCTTCCTCCAAGACTCAATTTGGGTCTACCCACTATGGACATTCTTTCCCAAGACCTCTAGTGATT
This sequence comes from Myrmecobius fasciatus, assembly GCA_023553655.1. Taxonomy (NCBI): domain Eukaryota; kingdom Metazoa; phylum Chordata; class Mammalia; order Dasyuromorphia; family Myrmecobiidae; genus Myrmecobius; species Myrmecobius fasciatus. Next base: position 107,457 of record JAJPUD010006343.1, read on the forward strand.
AGCGTACTTTTATACTTGAATTATAAAGTACATATTTTTCTTTACATGTACTTTCTATGCCAGACTCCATGTAAGTTCCTTTAAGAAAGAGATGTTTTCTTTGTATGTCCAGCATCTAGAAAAAATACCTTGCAAACAATAAGTCTTTTAAAACTAAAATTAGAGATGATGCAGTAAAGTTGAAATATTTTCTGATGCTAATGTTGAAAGCTTAAAAGTTTTCTTCTGGTATTAAAAGTTGAATATTTCAGAGAGATAAACAAGGTGAAAAAGCACTCTTGTGCAATGCTCATGTTGCAAAATGTCCCTGATTTATTTTACTTAGTTATTTCAGTGCTGTAAATATGTCATGGTGAGAGTCAGTTACTTTGGGCTCTTTTCAATTTTCTCACTTTCAAATGTAATATCAGTTTTGCATGAAGAAATAATTCTGAAAGGGATGAACATTTTGTTTCCAGAGTAAATGGAGATGAGGGATCTGTTTGACATTAAAAAATTCCATGCCAGAAATTATCTTCTTGTTATTTGTGATTTTCTTATTTTTCTAGTGTATCTTATGTGAATTCTTAGTATTTTTTAATTCAATAATGAGGGTTAGAAAAGGAAGGCTTTTTTCCTGTCAAATATGACATTCCATGACATATACTTTTCAAAAAGTACAGTGGAAGAGTTCATACATGAAAGTTCCATGATCCCTCACCTATGTACAAAGATCCAAGACTGTCTAGCACAGAGACAGAACTTTTTCTTTTTCTTTGCCAAGGGCCATTTGTGAATTAATAACATCATATTTGGGTCATATAAAAATATCAAATTAAAGAAATAACCTTCCGCTCAAGAAGTGGAAGGTTATTTTATCTAGCTTTCAATTCATCATGCCCTGTGTTTCATTTAGCAAGGCTAGACCAAATGTTTTCATGGGCCTTTTATAGCCAATAATTCCACACTTCTAGTCTGAAACAAGGCAGTATCATTGGTCTTGGTGGAAACCATTAGAATTTGGGAACCAAGAGTTATATTTTGCTGGGCCCCATGCTCAAGTATGTATTCATCTTACTCTAAAAGGAAAGATGGCATCTTCTACCTTGGGGCAGTTCTGCTCTGTTTTTAGAGAAGAGAGCAAATATTTCTGCAGGAGGATCTTTGGGTTTTTTCTATTTTTCTTCTACTATGTCACCCAATGGCTTAAGGTTCTCAGAAAATAGTTGTTAAACTGAACAAAACTGTCATTTGAGACTTTAGATTTTTGGCATTTGATGAATTTTACCTTCTATCTTGCCTGTACTTTTCAAACATCCCATTTTTTTTTGCCCTACTCACATAACTCCTTTGGCTTCCTATGTACTACAGAATCAGAAATTTCATCTTTATTTTACCCTAACCTAGACAGTTATCAATATAGTAAAACATATATATATATAATTTATAACTAATTATATATCTATAAATTAAATATATATTTAGGAATTCTGCTCAGTTTTTTTCTGATTGAATGTATGGTCAAAAAGGTTTAGAAGCCATAGGCTTAAATAAATGGTTACTGGTAGAGGTGTCTCTCCAACTGTGCAAAATATTACTAATCATCCGATTATTCTTTTTCTTAATTCTAGTCTTATAGCTAAACCCTACTTTGATATGAGTCCTTTCAGACTTGTTTGCTGTTTAGGGTTGGATGGTCTTCTTCCTTTCCCTATTTAAGTCACTTGCTTTGAATTATGATCATCTTTTAACATTCCTTTCTGCTAGCTTCTTGTTCTATCCCCTCCCAGACCCTCAGGTTGACTTATCTTTTTCCCTTTCTCTCCTTCCTTCACACACAAGGTCTTTATGTCTCCTTGCTATGAACAGGACTAGCTCAAACATCATAGTAAACTCTTTGTGATGTCATGGATCAAGTACACCCGTTGTTCTGAATTCCTGGAAATGCCTTGCTTGGAACATCTGGTTATGCTGCTCCCTGATCTCTCTTAACATTCAGATCTTGACAGATCCTTTCAATTCCTGTGCTGTTGCTCTCCCCTTATGAAAAATATGGTAGGTAATGTTTTAGCATTACAATATTTCAGGGAAAATGAAAGTGTTAGATCAGAAAGTTTTGATTCTTACTGATTTTTATTTATTTGAGATGTATTGAATGATAGCAAGAGTTCTATGTGAACAGAAAGAAGACTGTGGGAGAGGAATTTTAGTTTAAGGTACTGCTGAATATTCAGTTCTCTTGGGTACAGATCTAATAATTGATTTGAATATGAAAATAACTATAGTATAAAAGAAAGCACAGACATTAATTTGTTTCTTTGATTATGAAATATATAGAATAGAGAGAACATTTTCTCCAAAAAAATTGAGTAAGAAAGAATGTATTGAGCTTTTTCCTTATATTCAAGGAGAACATATGGGCCTGAACAATTATTCATGGTAAGAGACTCAATATGACATCAACATTTACATTTGTGTGAGGACTTTGTTATTGATACATCTATTACAATTAGCAGAATTTTCATCTATGGGCTTGATGGCACACCCTAACTTTCCTGGTCCAGTGAGAAGGAAGTTGCTTGTTTAGAACCTCAAAGTATGTTTCTCTTCTGAGAGAAGTGAGAATTCTTTTAACTTTCTTGGGATCGGAATAAAAGACTTTTTGTACCTGATTGTTACTTTCAGTGCTTATGTAGGATATGGAAATCTTGTTACCTCCACCTAGAGCTAGTGAATATCTCCAACCTATACCAGATAATGATTAATACTATAAAATGCCTGACAAGGAGTCTGTTATTTGATCACTTCCAAAAGCGGCAGAACATTCCACTTTGGGAAAGAACTGACAGTTTTTCTTTTAATCTAGACTTTCATCACTTTTAAAAACATCTAATTATATCATTGTCTATTTCACTTCTTCTTTTCCTACCATAATAGAATCAAAATTTTTATTGAAAGCTTTATTAAAATCTAATTAAATTATATTTCCAATATTCCTTTGATCTATACCTTTAGTAATCATATAAAAAAGGAAATAAGATCTGCCATTACCTGCCTTTTTTGATAAAGACATATTTCATTGAATTCATGATATCATTAATGATTTTTCTAAATTTTAATTAAATCATTATGATCCAGTCTGAAACTATCCTAGTGGTCAAAGCACACTGGCTCATAATTTGCAATGTTCTCTCCTTCTTCTTCTCCTCTTCTTTTTCTTTTTTTGAGGACAACAATGTCAAAACAACTACACATAAAACTTCAAAGAAAACTGTGACTCGATCTCAGAACAAAAAAGTACTGGAAGATCTCAAAAAGGATTTTAAAAATCAAATAAGAGAGGTAGAAGACAAATTGGGAAAAGAATTGAGAATAATGCAAGAGAATCATGAAAAAAGCATCAACAGACTGGTAAAGGAATCACAAAAAATGGAAAAAGATATACAAAAATTCACTAAAGAAAACTACTTTTTAAAGAGTAGAATTAGTCAAATGGAAAAGGAGATACAAAAATTCACTATAGAAAGGAAATGTTTGAGATGTAGAATTGTCCAAATGGAAAAAGAGGTAAAAAAGCTCACTCAATAAAATCATTCCTTAAAAATTAGAATTCAGCAAGTAAGTAGACACTAAGGACTTCATGAGACATCAAGAAAGGAAAAAAAAAATCAAACAAAATGTGAAATATCTCATCAGAAAAACAACTGACCTGGAATATACATCAAAGGGAGATAATTTAAGAATTGTCAGACTATCCGAAAACTGTAATTAAAAAAAAAAAAACCCACCAAGCCTAGATGTCTTATTTCAAGAAAGAATCAAGGAAAACTACCCTTATATCTTATAATCAGAGGGTAAACCAGAAATTGAAAGACTCCATTAATTACCTCCTGAAAAAGATCTCAGAATGAAAACTCCAGTAATATTATAGCCAAATTCCAGAGCTTCCACATCAAAGAGAAAATACTTCAAAAACATACAGAAAATAACACTTCAAATATTGTAAAGCCACAGGATCATGCAAGAATTACTGGCTTCCACGCTAAAGGCACAGAGGACTTGGAATATAATATTCTGGAAGGCAAAGGAGCTAGGATTACAACCATGAGTCATCTACTCAGCAAAACTGAGCATAATCTTCTTAGGGATGGGGGAATGGATATTCAATGAAATAGAGGACTTTTGAACTTTTTTTGTTGAAAAGACCAGAGTTAAAGAAATGATTTGATTTTCATATACATGACAAGTATAAAAAGCCATATAAAAATGAGAAAACTAATAGATTGAAAGGGTTAAATTGTTAACATTCCTACATGGGAAGATGATATTTGTAATGTTTAATTACTTTATTACTAGTAAGGCAGTTAGAGTGTACATAGACAGAGAACATGAGCATAAGCTGATGGGATGATATCCAAGACTACTCTTACCCCAATTAAGGGATGAAAAAGAGGATTGCCCTGGGAGGAAATGGGAAAAATAGAATGGGATAAGTTTTCTCATATGAAGAGTGGTGACAGACAGAGCAAAATGAAAGATGTGGAGTGGCAGACATTATTGAATATTGCTCTCATCAGAATTGGCTAAAATAGTGAATAATACATATCATATATATATATATATGTGATATCTATCTATCTATATATGTACATATATATACACACACACACACACATATATATATATACTCAATTGGATGTAGAAATTTAGTTTAATCTTTAGAGAAACAGGAAGAAAGGGAGATAAGAGAAAGGGGATTGATAGAAGGATGTATGGATTTGGAGAGGTAGAGATCTGAAACAAATTACTTGTGAAGAGGGCCAGAGTGAAAGGGGAGTGAGAAAGGATACATAGGAAGGGTAGGATTAAGGGAAATACACAGTAATAATAATTATGAAGATAAATGAGATGAACTTACTCATAAGACAAAAGTGAAATGCAGAGTAGACAATTTAAGCAGAGAAAAACAATATATATTTATATATTGAAAAAATTTATATATCTACACACACATTAATATAATACAAATCATATCTGAATTTGGCATCCAATTTAAAAAAATTGGACAAACAATACAAAATCCCAATTTAATCATGAAAATCAAAGGAAAAAGTAATGAAATTCAAATTAAGAAAGCTATTGAACTACTTTAAAAATAAAACTGGTAAATGGTTTTATGAAAAAAATATTTTTAAAAAATTTTTATGATTACTAAAAAGAGAAAGAAAAACAAATGATTGGCATCAAAAATGAAAAGAGCAAATTCTCCACCAAAGAAGAGAAATGTAAAGCAAATATCAGGAGCTATTTTGTCCAGTTATGTGCCAATCAAGCTGACAAACTAAATGAAATGAATATTTACAAAATTATAAATTGCCCAGATTATCAGAAGAGGAATTAGAATACTTAAATAATCCCATTTTAGAAAAAGAAATTGAATAACCTTTCAATGAATTTCCTGAGAAAAAAATCACCAGATACATAAATTAATTCTGCTAAACACCTAAAGAAAAATTAATTGCAATACTATATAAACTATTTTTAAAATAGGCAAAAGAATTGTATCAAATTCCTTTTATAGCACAAAGATCTATAAACTAGATTGAGTAAACAGAAAACTATAGATCAATTTACCTAATCTTGATGCAAAAATTTTAAAATACTAACAAGGAAATTATTACAGAAGCTGTGCATTATGACCAAATGAGATTTTTATAAGGAATGCAGGGTCAGTTTAATATTAGGAAAACTATCAACATATTTGACCATATCTATTAAAAAACACTTAAAATCTTAGGAATATCTCAATAGGCAGAAGAAATTTTTGGCAAAATGCAGCATTCATTTCTATCAAAATCACTAGAGAACATAGGAATCAATGGAGTTTTCCTCAAAATGATAAATAATATCTAGTATCACCAGCAAGCATTACCTATAGTGAGAATAAGATACAAGAAGAAATCCAGGGAAAGCAGTTATGCCCTTTATCACCACTATTATTCAATTTTATTCAAGAAATGTTAAGTATGCTAATTAAACAAGAAAAATGGAAGGAATTGGAATAGAGAATGAGGAAACAAAATTGTCATTCTTTGCAGATGTTATGATAAGATGCTTAGAGAATTCTAGAGAATCAAATATTTGTTAAGATAACACACAATTTTAGCAACTTTGTAGGATATAAAACAATCCCACATAAATAACCAGCCTTTTGTCTGGTAACATCAAAGACCAGAAGAAATAGAGAAAAAAATTCCATTCAATATAATTGTAGATGATATAAAATATTGATTGGGAGTCTACCTGCCAAGATGAAACTAGGAACTATATAAACACAATTGCAAAATATTTTTACACAAATAAACATAAAAATTGGAAAAATATTAATTGCTCATAGGTTGAATCAACACAAGATAAATGTCAATTCTACCTAAATTAATTTATTCAGGAACTAGGTATGGACAAACACTTCACACTATACAACAAGATAAGGTACAAATGGTTATGTAAAGGATGATACCATAAGTAAATCAGGGAGCATAAAATAGTTTACCTCTCAAATCTGTGGATAAGGGAAGAATTTAAGATTGAACAAGATATAGAGATCATTATTAAATGTAAAACAGATCATTTTGATCTGTTTAAATTAAAAAGTTTTGCACAAACAAATACAATGCTACCAAAGTTATAAGGAAAGCAGAAAATTGGGAATATGTTTTTTACATCAAGTATCATTGATGAAGGTCTCATTTTTCAAATAGATAGAGAACTGAATCAAATTTATAAGAAAGCAAGTCATTCCTCAATAAACAAGTAGTTTTCAGATAAAGCAATCAAAGGTATATATAGTCATATAAATATTCTCTAAATTACTATTGATTAGAGAATTGCAAATTAAAACAATTCAGATTGCTTAACATGACCAAAAAAAAGAAAATAAATATTAGAGGGGTATGTAAAAAATTAAGTATTGTTAGAGTTGTGAACTGATGGAGCCATTCTGGAGAGCAATTGATTCAGCAGCATCAGTATTAAATTATTATTCCAAAGAGCTGATAAAAGGGAAAAGGACCTATTTGAACAAAAATATTTATGGTATCTCTTTTTGTGATGACTAAGAGCTGGGCAATGAGGGGGTGTCTATTAATTGAGGGATGACTTAATAAGTTATAGTATGTGAATATAATGGAATATTATTGCTCTATAATAAAAGATAAATAGATTGATTTTAGAAAAATACCTTCAAAGACTTATGTGAACTGATGCTGAATGAAGTTAGCAGAATTGGGGGATCATCACACAAAGTAACAGTAATATTAGATGATGAAGAACCGTGAATTAATTGGCTATTCTTAGCAATACAGTGATCCATGACAATCCTAAAACACTCATGATGAAGAATGTTATCTGACTCCAGAGAAAGAACTGATATTCTCTAAATGCAAATTGAAGCATACTATTTTCAGGTTCTTTTGTTCAAATTTCCTCGCATACAGTGACTAATATGAGAAATTTGTATATGATGGCACATGTATAACCCATATCAAATTGTTTATTGTTTCAGGGTGAGGGGAGGGGACAGAAAAGGGGATAGAATTTAGAATTCAAAATTTGTAAAATTATGTTAATTTTTTGCATATAATTGAAGGAAAAATAAAATATTTAAAAATGAGTGAAATAAAGTCTATCTCATAACTTTAAAAAAAAAACAGAGAATATAAAATACTTGGGAATCTACCTTCTGAGACAAACCCAGCGACTATATAAACACAACTACAAAACACTTTTCACACAAATAAGGCCAGATATAAATAACTGGAGAAGTATTAGTTGTTCATGGGTAGACTGAGCTAATATAAGAAAAATGACAATTCTACCTAAATTAATTTACTTCATGCCATACCTATCAAACAACCAAAAATATTTGATAGAATTAGAAAAAAATAGTAACAAAATTCATTAGGAAGAACAAAAGAATATCAAAACAATTTATGAAAATAAATGTGAAATAAGGATTGTATAGCCACATTACATCTGAAACTGTATAATAAAACAGCAATCACCAAAACAATTTGTCACTGGCAAAGAAATTGAGTGGATGATCAATGGAATAGATTAGGTACTATATATATACAGTACCAAATGATCACAGTAATCTAGTTTTTGATAAACCAAAGACCCAAACTTTTGACAGTAAAAACTTCACTATTTGACAAAATTGTTGAGAAAAATAGAAAACAGTTTGGCAGACATTGAATAAAGACCAATCTTACACCATGTACCAAATGTATACATGATTTAGATTTAAAGGAAGAGCAAGAAATAGTTTACTTGTCAGATCTGTGGTAAAGGAAAATATTTGTGACCAAGCAAGAAATAAAAAAAATCACAATAAAAAGCATTCTGATTATATTAAATTATTTTTTTTGCACAAACAAAACATATTCAGCCAAAATTATAAGGAAAGCAGAAAGATGGGAAAATTTTTGTTTACCATAAATGTTCCTGTAAAAGCTTTATTTCTCAAATATGCAGAGAACTGAATCAAATTTATAAGAATAGTGAATAGTCAAAATAAATTAACAGGAAGTTTGCTGATGAAATCAAAGCTATCTATAATCATTAGAAAAAAATGTTCTAAATCTCTATTGATTAGAGATATGCAAATTAAAACATTTCTCTTTGTTTATTTCTATTTCTATTCTATTTGTTTTAAGTAAATCATTCCCACCCAGTCTTGGTTCAGTAATAAGCATCATGCTCCCAATCTCAGTACATATACAATACAATGGGGCCAAATTAGCCTCTTTGCATGAGGAGCTCTAGTTTTTTTTTCCTTCTTCAATTTTGAACATTTGAAGCCACAGGTTCTAGTCTTGGTTCCTTTATTAAATCTTTTTTTTTCTGGGATTTTCTGTGAAAATGACATGAATTGTGCTTGGAAAATTTCTTATGGTAAACTCTGACTTTGAGAGTAATAAGCCAAAAGGTTTTGGGTGAGTCTGGTCTCAGTTTACCTGAAGCTTTGGGGACCCTTGTACATAATGGGAATAAAAGAAACTAGATTTTTTTATCAGGTCCTTTCCAGCTAAAACAATTAATGAATCAGTGGCTTATAAGTCAGATGATTTTAGTTTTAATCGACTTCAATTCATTCATGAAGAAAAGTTGAGCATATTACCAGTGTGGCTGTCTTACAGGAGCTTTACTAAAATTAGACTCAAGAAAAAATGTCAAGATGCTCCTTTGAGATAGGTGTTTTATAAACAGAAGTAGTTGTTATGACATATTGTTAGATGTGTGGTAACATATTTTAGCAAACAAAACAATTTCTTAAAGTCATATTAGTTATCTCACCAAAAAATAATTGGATATGTTCCAATTTGCCACACAGCAACTGCTGAGACAAATGCAATTTGTTCCTGGAGACATGCAGGCAGGTAGATTTGAGGGCATGGTGAACACTCACTCACAGATGAACCAGAAGTGACTTAAAGTGTTCCCAGAATCATGGCTGTCTACCTGGGTATGGGAAGAAGGCTTCCAAGAATGTGGACAACTTGATAATAATTCATGTTTACAGGATACTTTATGAACATAATCTTGCTTTGTCTTCACAAGAACTTTGTAAGAGAGGTAGTCCAAATATTGTTGCTGTTGTTATCCTTGAAAGGTGAGGAGACTGAAATTCATAGAGGCTGGATGATTTTTCCTTTGGTTTCATGTAAGTGGCAGAGATGAAACTTCAACCCAAGTATTAGCACTTAACCCAAGTCCTTTGACTCCAAATCCTAGTTTTCTCCCTCCTTTTTTTCTGTCTCTCTCCTCTTTGAATCTCTCTTCTCTGCCTCTGTCTCTCTGTCTGTCTGTCTGTCTCTCTTTCATTTTTCACTCATGTTTGATTGCTTGTGACCCCATTTGTGGTTTTCTTTTCAAAGATACTGGAGCAGTTTACCATCTCTTTCTCTAGCTTATTTTACAAGTTAATAAAATGAGGTGAATAAGAGTAAATGACTATCCCAGTATCACACAGCTACAAATTATCTGAGTCTGGATTTGAATTCAGGTCTCTCTGATTCCTGGGTCCAGTGCTCTCTCAATGGCTCCATTTCACTGCCTTTGCTCTTTTTTGCCTCTATAAGATGAGTGACATTGAAATTATCTGAAGAGTTTTTTTTTTCATAAGGTTAAGCACAGGTCCTGCTCCAAATATACTTACCTCTTCACTAAGGAAATTGTTCTTGTTTCTGTATTAAAATAGGCTTTTGGAAGAGGAACATTGGAATTGGAGGATGCAGAGCATCCACACCTGATTTACAATTTGGGAGACATGGACACATACTATCATAGGATAACAGAGAGGAAGAGAGATCAACAGGCTTAGATAGTAATTAGTTTTTCCAGGAGAAAGGAAGCAAAGTATCCTTGGCTAGAAGGATCTTGGGAACCATAGAAAACTCTCTCATTCTTAGATGTGGGAAAACCCAGGAAAGTTCAGTGCTGTGGCTAAAGTAACACAGACAATAAGGCTTAGAGGGGCCATCTACATTCAGGTCCCATGATCTGAAGCTGGTGCTCTTTCTGCTCTGAAAAGTTGCCCCAAGATTCCCCAGTATCCCACATTTCTCTATGCTATCTCATCTACATGCTAATCTACCCTCTTTCTCTTTCCCTTCTGAGATATCAGACTTGTTCAGGATGATATGGCCAAGAGGGAAAGACACTGAATTTGTGCCTCATTGATGTCCAGTAGGAAGGGCATTGCTGCTGGAAGCAGAGGAATTGGGTTCAAATCTAATCTTTGATGCTTTTTATCTATATGACTTTGGACAAAGAATCACACAGGGCCTTGGTTTATTCATTTACAAAATCAAGAAAAGAGAGCAAACTTATAATTTCCTTTTTTTGGAGTATTTGATTTATTTAATATCTTCCCCCAGTTACATTCAAAAACATTTTTCCCATTTGTTTTTAAATTTTTTGAGTTCTTGTTCTCCCCCTTATCCCCACCCACAATTAAGAAACCACATATGAAGTTATGCAAAACATTTCTTTTATAGTTTCCTTTTATTGCTTTCTAGCTCTGGATCTGGAAGAAATCAGCTAATTTTTTTTTGACATTTTGGAGTGATCTCAGGCATAACTCCTCCTCATTAAGCTATTGCCATAGTAACATTCAGGTTTTGATAAGAGACAAGTTAACTGTTTGTATGCTATTTTTAGAAAATTCGCCAGATGATTTGGCAAATTTGCTGGAGGGAAAAAGCTATAAATAAACATACTCATATTTGGATATTTCTTTGGATACATGATTTCATTTTTGTGGGTTTTCATTCCTTCCATATAGATCATAGCTTCAACCATATTTCTCATCTCATATTTTTCCAGTTCCATCAGAAATCCATCATAAAAGATATACCAAATGCACTGGGGGCTACCCCATTTATCCTTTTTAAGTTCAGAAGGAGCATGTGAAACTGTACCTCTTTCTCAATATACTGCAGTCATAAAATGAGAATATTTATAAAATGCTTAAAACAAACCAGGTACATAGTAGGCATATAATAAATGCTTATTTCCTTCCCTTTCCCTTCTCTTCTTTTCATTGTTGTAGGGAATTGCTGATTGAGGAAACTGGCTCTAGCAATTTAGATTACTACTTTTCTTTTGAAACTTGGGCTCACCTAGAGCAGTGGTATCAAACTCATTCTGAAAGGGGGACTATTAATCTAAGAAGTTGTCCTGAAATGCAGACCATGTGTATCACAGCTGTGGTCTACAGTATCCAAAAATTAAGTTGTTTGTTTAGAGTCACATCCTCAACATGGGTCAGAAGCAGGTCTTGAATAGAATTGTCTCATTCTAAAAGAAACGTTCTGATGTGTGGATCTGTTTTTACCAATTTCATCCAACTGAACTGGGTTTCTTTCCTTCTTACCATCTCTTAAGCAGCTGATCTATGAGGTTATAACATAGACAGAGTCCTCTGTGTTAAAGTTTATTGTCACCTTTGAAGGCACCTAAGATTTCTAGCTCATTTTAACCTTTTATAATTTTACACTTGTCTCACTGTCCCATCCTCCCCACAGAAGATATTTTGGAAGCTTATAGGACTTTTTCTATCAAAAGCAACTGCTTATCTTCTATTGAGAGCTTACATGTAGCACCTACAAATGTTACCTTTTCTCTCCCTCAGTAGAGATCTGCCAAATGTCCTTAAATATGTCATTCTCTTTCCCCTTTCTGGGACAATTGATTCGCATTATATAAATTACTTCCAGATTGTAAGGTCTCCAAAATGGAAAGAGGAAGGGTAGAGCAGGAAGCTCCCAGAATTGGCATCTGTGTCTCAGAGATGCTGCCCTTTATAATTCAACTAATACAAAGAGCAAAAAGATGCTTTGTGTGTTGAAGACTGAAAAAAGGCCTGATGTTCAATTATAATAAGAATCAAGTTTGGTTAATTGTCATATTTGATTCTTATTATAATTGAACATCAGCCCTGAGGCTAGTACCTTGCATCTCATACTATGGATCATGAATGCCATGTAGGTCATGGGGATATAAGGGGAAATGGTGACTTATTGGACAGGGAAAATTGTTTACTTTCTGAGTTCTGCCATAAATGTCTTTTGTATCTATAAATCCAAAAATTGGGATCTTTGTTGTTAGTGATTATTTGAGCTTCATATTTGTTGGCTTAAATTACCTTGACACTGCTCTACTGAGTATTAATATTCAACACAAATTTCTCAGATTGCTGGAGACAGAATGGGTTTTGGAAGCCATCAAACCTACACTGGCCACTTTGTAGATGCAGAAATTAAGTCCCATTTATGATGAATTGTGGTCTCCAATTTCCCTAAGAAGATGGAGGCCTTTTGATATGAACTCCTTTAACCCACCTTCTTCATATCTTGAATTTTAGGATAATTTCAACTCTTTTCTCCAGTTATAAAGAGTTGTAAGGTTCATGTCATCCTACATTTGGGCTTCTACTGCCTTCTACCTCCTAGATATTTCTATAGGAATCATTTCTTCTATTTATCTAGAACAGTGGAGCCCATGCATCAAGATCTGATTACAATATAACTAGAATATGTTCTAGAAAATGTCTCTACCTGATGCTTCATTTCCTTACTATCTTCTGTTTCCTTAAATCCCTGGTAATATACCTTTCATTCCTACTACCCATACTAAAAGTGCTCTCTCAAAAACATGGGATTATAGATTTATAACTGGAAGAAATCTGCTAGCAGAGCTGATCTATTATGATCCCCCCCCATGCTACAAATGAGGAAACTTGAAGCTCAGAGTTAGGCTTTAAATTCTGTTCCCATGATTCCAAGTTCAACCTTCAAATTTCAGTGATCTTTACAATGATTTATTTTCTTAATTTTTCATATTCTTTGAACTCTATCACTTTAGACACAGCAAAAGATAGGGCTAAAGAGGAGCAATATGATGGTACTGAAGAGTGTTGCTCTTGGAATTGGGACACCCATGGCCCTGAAACTTGGTCCATGTGACCTTGGGCAACTTCTTTAGGCCTTTGTTCTTTCACCCATAAAATGAGAATGTAATATGTGAACTGCCTAACTCACAAAGCTTTGCAAATTTTAAAATGTTTTATAAATGTAAGTTATCAGTGTGAGCTAGTTATTGATGCAATTGGAATCAAATCTTCACTCTTTTGATTCTTAATTCATTGAGCTTTCTATTATAGCAAACTACCTCACTGTATTACATAGTCTAGTATAATGTTCCTCCAAAGTAAGCACTCTCACTATTTATTGGTTGCATTAATTACATCAAACAATCATTATGTACCTGCTATGTTCTAGGCACTAGAATCAGCAAAGTTAAAATAAAACTGTGCCTTCTCTCAAGGAGTTTACATTATGTCGAGAGAATACAGCATGAACATGGATAAGGAATATTATTGAGTAATTTGAGGAGGGGAAAGAGCTAAAAACTGGGAAGATACTTATATAGTAACTTTATCTCATCTCTTCATTAGATGCACCCTTCTGCCAAATGGCTTCTTTGTCATATTAAAGACTGTTTTGTTTCTACCTTCATGACTTAGGGGCTCTCTGATAGGATCATTTTGTTTGAACTAGTTTTAACAGGAATCTGTAACTGTTACTTGGTTTGGTTTGTGGTTTAGATGGCTGATGATGATTCTTCCCTTTCAGTATTTGTAGGTATAAATGAAAAAGCACATTCACAAAAAATGTTTTCTTAAACGCATTCACTACCAAATTATGAGTTATTGGCAATAAAATGGATTTCCATGTCATAAATCCTCTCTTTTCTTTTAACTTGGAGCGAGTGCTGGCATGGAGAAAAGGCAAATCCTTCTACTCCATTTTGCGTTTTACAGAGCATTTTAGAAATATGATTCAGCTTTGTGACTAGCCACAGAGAAATGTAGCCCAGCATTGGACATCAAGTCAGACTTGGGCTAAAAGCCATTAATGGGAATTCTGTTCCTTAGCACTAATTCAAGCATAGAGTGAAAGCTATGATCCAGCTCAATCGTGTCAAGTGCCAATGGAAATGAAGGGCAATAAGTCATATACAAGAATCCCAGTGAGCCCCTGAAAAGAAATAGACAACAAGATTATCTATGTTTTATTGAATTTTTTAATATATTTTGTTAAGTATTTCCCACTTTCATTTTAATTTAGTTTGGGAGATGCTATTGGACCACATGCAGTCTGAGTGTTAGACACCTTTCTTCCAGAATGTTGCTTTTTAGGTTAGGCCTTATTTGGGGACTACATGATTTCTCTGCTACCTTTCTCTTTTTACTCAACATTATTCAGAGAAGTATAACCCCACCCTTTTTCCTGAACTCCAATGGCTTAGAAATGCTTCCTCTCCTTGTGTGGACCATGGTCATAACCTTTTCAGCTCTTCTGAGTGGCCTGGAAGTTGTGCTTGCCCTTTGCCTAGGGGCAAGCTTGGGTAAGAATGGTATCAATTTTTTATTAGACCATATCCTTGTCCATTATCTAACGGATGTCCAATATGATGGGATATGGAGCTTCTACTACCCTCCCCTTTCCTGTTGATTTTGTTGTTCAATTGTTAATAATTTGCTTAACTTGTCATGACTCCTTTGGAGTCTTGTTTTTGTTTTTTGTTTTGTTTTGTTTTGTTTTTTTTGGCAGGGATATTGGAATGATTTGCCATTTCCTTTTCCAGCTCATTTTACAGATGAGGAAACTGAGGCAAACAAAGCTAGGTGGCTTGCCCAGGGTCACATAGCTAGTAAGTATCTGATGCCAAATTTAAATTCAAGGAGATGAGCCTTCCTGACTCCAGACCTGGCCTTTCTCCATAGTATCCTGGGATAAAATCTTAGTTGCCCTTTTAAAATACAAGTTTTCTTGAACTCACTTGACTTATTGACTGAGTTATCTTGGGCAAGTTTTCACATCTATAAAATAAAGAGATTGGACTAGATGACCCTTGAACCTCTTCCAAGTCTAAACATCTCAGTATATGACACTAAGACCCTTACACAGAGATTCGGTGCCTTTCTCTTACATATTGGAGATGATACCTACCTCCACAGAATTCTTATTAGGATGAAATAAGAAAAAATGTGTAGAAGCACTTGGAAAACCAAAAGAGCCTTTGCAGATATGGGGTATTTTATCTTACTGATTTTTCTCCATAATAAATAGTTAGCATAATTCACTTAAAACTTGTGTGACTTCACTGGTACCATGATACAAGGGATAGTGGGACATAATATATAAAATATTGGACCCAGTCAGAAGGAACTGAGTACAAATAATCTTATGATTTTCTGACTGTTTAATTTCTAATTGTCTGGCCAGTCATTCAAACTATTCTCTGCTTCAGGTTCCTTATCTGTAAAATGGGGAGGGGAGAGCACTTTGGCTCAATTACCTTTAAGGTCCATTCTATTTCTCAATTTATGATCCTATGATCTTTTAACATAACCTCCCTTGATAATTTAATACTGTTTCCTACAGTGAAAAGGTCAGATGTGCTTCAGGAATAAAAATGTAACAGAAATCTAGTGTCTCTCCAAAACTGTGGATTCTAATGAAAATGTCATCCACTGAAATCAGCTGCTATGTCTATATATACACAACCCAGGGCAAACAAAGCAACCTGCTAGTTTAATTCAGTTAAACAACTTGTTATTGACTGGAGACTGTCCGTGTTAGCAATTAACCCGTTTGACTGAATTAATCATTTTGTTTGAAGACCTGTTGATACGTGTGTAAATATCACAAAAAGGAATAATGCCCAGTAACCGGAAAGGAAAACTAGCATTTTTATGTATTTATGAGATTTTCATTTTATAACCATTTGATAAGTAAATTAAGACCTTATGCAATACAGAGCCAACAAAATATAGATTTTGGAGCTAGGCTGGACATGAAAGAACACCTAGATTAATTCCCTTATTTTACCTTAAGCATGGTATAGTGGATAGCATACTATTTTCAGTCAGGAAGACATGGTTTCATAAGTTACCTTTGGTAGTAAATATATGACCAAGGGCAAGTCCCTCAGTCCCAATAAGGCTCAGGCAACTCTCTGAGATATATTATGTTTTAGATGTCTTGCAATCTATCTTCATCTGGGGAGTTCCCATATTGCTAGAAGCCTTGTTTATAAATGTAAATGGGTTGAAATTGTTGACAGTGGGATGGAGAATTATTTTTTGACAAAATATTTTAGGTCCCGCTAGAATTAAATTGACCTTTATATTATCACCTGGTGTGTTCATGCTATTTCCAGCAGCAAACTCCCTCCAAGAACCTACTTCTTTGATTCTATCATCATATCCAAGGTCTTCTATCTTACTCATTGACTGACAAGTGATAGATAGTCCCTAGGATATTGATCACAGGATACCTGTCCCAGATATTTGCTCCAATCTCTGTAGGGTCATCAGAGATGTAGCAGGGAAAGGGATCTCAGAGACCATTCAGTCCAGTCCCTTTATTATAACTCAAGAGAAAATGGATACACAGTAAAGATACATTGTCTCTACTTCTGTCATGATTGTATGAGTCTCTTGACCAGAAGTCTTAGGGGGGAACTATTCTACTTCTTCATGGGCTGGCTTTGATCAGGTAACCTATGACAGATTTGGATTTGTTCAATACCTTTTCAAGAAAAAGAAACAAAGGAATAAACCTAATCTACATCATATATTACTCTTACAACACCATTTATTTTCTAATTTTATAGTTCATCAATTATTTCAATGACTTTATCCAAGACTTCACTGGTGGAATGCATAATAGGTAGGAAACCAACCAACTTCTTCTGAGTCCAGAGCAAGGACTCCTCCTATTGGCCTGAGTACTGGATACAGTTCCTAACCTTTGCCAAATGATCTTCTCCCAAGCGAATGATTTTCTATATCCAACCTGCAATGATGAAAAAAATATTTATTATGTATTAAGTTAAAATTTCCTCTAATCTATAGGACAAAAGCCTCACATCACACCAAGAAATAGAATCTAAGACTAAAATCTAGCAATGAGTATTCTATATTACAATAGTCTGATTTGGCCATATGAATGTAGGTGAATTGACTGTATAGGCTTAAAAATTCATATTATATATATTAAATATAGATTGTCTTTCTTTGATTAACATAAAATTTACATTTCCCCTCTTTCCAGCAGCCATCAACTGAGCTAGAATTTGATCGGATAGTGATTTATACAACTTGCCTTCGTGTGGTAAGGACAACTTTTGAAAGGTGTGAACTGGTTAGGAAAATCTTTCAGAATCATCGAGTCAAATTTGAAGAGAAAAATATTGCTCTGAATGGTGAATATGGAAAAGAGCTTGATGAGAGATGCAAGAGGGTTTCTGAAGCACCTTCTCTGCCTGTCGTGTTTATCGATGGCCATTATCTTGGGGTAAGTACTTTCTAAAGGAATTTGGCCTCTCTTAAAACTTCAGGCAAGATGGATAGAATTCTCCCAGCCTTTGGAAAGATGAATGGAAAATAGAAATTAAATTTTTGGAAAAGTACAAGATTGGTGTCTGACATAATTCCATATGGCAAGTTTTCAGAACCATATTAAAATTAGGATTTTTCAGTGTAGGGAAAAAAGATGCATTATTTGAAAGACATATATGATTTCTTTAGGCTTATCATCTGATGCTTTGGTTTCTACCTGAAGAATTTAAGAAGATGATTTTAAAATAGAATTATCATAAGATGGGTTTTGGGAGGATAGATGCTGAAAATTGCCCTTTGTTAAAAATCTGTTCTCGAACTTGAATCATATCTGTTGTGGGAAACAGATAGATGTAAGGTTAAAGTAGGCACAATCAAATAATCATTTCTGGCAATGATACAGAGTATTTGCTTCCTATCTCTATGAAAAAGTATTGCTTAATTGAATATTATTTATTAAAATTGTCATCTTTGTCTGAAATAACACAAAATTAGAATATCTTTACGATTTTACTTAGAAAAAATAGTCATGATGCCTTGGTTTGTAATAGCAAAGAAGTGGAAACAATGCTGATGTCCAGTAATTTAAGACTGATTGAAAAATAATGATATCACATCAATCTGATAGAATATTATTGAGCTGTAAAGTGACAAGTATAAAGAATATAATATTTTGATATTTAGTTTTTTGATCCTTTGAAGAGGTCAAAAATATGAATGCTAATTCATTTCCTCTAACATGTACTATTATTATTGTCCATGTCCTTCCCTAAACTCTCCACATAGGGTTTACTTAACATGGAAAGAGTTTTCTTCTAATTCTTCTGATATTTTATGCATGCATCATCAGAGCAAGTAATCTGCCCACTTTTATCCCTCAGGCTTATAAACTTGACCAGCCCATAATAAGACACAGAAAAATAAATTTAAAGTGTTTTGGAATGATGAAATAATAGTCAGTCAATTAACTCACAAGTGATGACTTAAAGCACTTTCTATGTGTTAAGTATCGTCTTAAGCCTGGAATATAAGCAAATATAAACAAATATAAGCAAATATAGTTTCAACCCTTAAGGAGCTTACAGTTCTGATGGGGGAAGGCTATATCTAAAAGGAAAGTGAAAATAGGAGGCTGGACGTGCAACCAGGAGAGGAATAAAGGGGATTTTGGGGGGACCCTCCTTAAATGTAGATTCTTTAATGACTATTCAAATGAAGTGTACATCTGCAGGGAGGGAAGGACCATATTTTCAAAGTATTAATTTCAGGGCTGGAGTAAGTTTATAGTTTGAAGAGCTTTCTGGAGCATGATAGAAAAAATCCAGAGTGTAGCCTGGAGTACAACTATGTACATTTATACAAATATATTTGCATACACACACACACACACACACACACATACACACACACACATATATATACATAAACCCATATACACAGTTATAATGCACACACACACACATATATATATTATATGTATATATATATATATGTAAAATACATATTATATATACAAATACAGGGTATCCCAAAAGTCTTATTGAAGTTCTTTGCAAAGCTTTGAACCACATTAAGATTTTTGAGTTGCTCTGTATCTATAGCAAAATGGCAAAAGTATATTGAATACAAAAATGGATATGAGCCAGAAAAGGACATAAATAAATCTGTGTTATCATTTGTTAAAGTTTATATTTATCCTTTTGGAAAATATTGGTTGTTATTTTTGTCTTATTAGCTTATTTAATCATTTATATAGACTTTTTTGGGATTATATATTAAATGATCTAAAAGAAAAATGGGTGGTTAAAAATAATTTTGGGATAAGGAGATTATAATAGAAATAATAAAACATAATTAAAGTTTATAACAGTTGTCAATTAACAGGTGGATATTTAATATTTTTGATATATTTAGCAACTGACTCTTTTGAATTTTCATGATTATGCCTCAATTTTAAAGTACTCAAAAATGTAATTTTTTTATGCTCTCTCATCTTATCTTGGATCAGCTTTCCAAAGGAGAACATGCTTTTTTTGAAAACTTAAGTTTCAAAAATGGGAAAGTTGAAGCTTACGATCTGTCACCCAAGAATTGATGTAGTCTTCTTAGGGAGGGCCAGCCCCAGAGAAAACAAGGATAAAGTAGATAAACTTTGTCCTCAAGTTCCCCAGATTATTCCTGTATACTTTTATCTTTTCACATGCTATTTCTATTGCTGTGTCTTCAGGTCCTTTCTCCCCTTTCACATCAATATCTGCTTATAGGGTTTATACTAATATGTAAATGATTGATAGGATTTCAAGTCTATTCCTTTTTAAGTTATTTGCATTTTAACAAGGAAGGTCACTGGAAGAATGTCAAAGTCATTATCATAAGAAAGCATATCAGGGGGAATTTGACAGTGCTATATACACACATACACATTTACATAAATAAACATACACATACATGCATACATGCACATACTCACACATGCATATACATGGACACATGTGTATGCATGTATTTATATACAAACATATATGTATGTATACATATATATTTATATGCATATATGTATATGTGTAAACAATATACATTTATATGCACACAGATTTATGGCTGTATATGCAAATGTGTATCTAAATGCATGTACACATGTATATATACAAACACATTTATGTATGTAGATATGTGTATATATCTTTTTTGGGGGGGGAGGAAAGGGCAGTGGGATGTTCTCAGGAACCTTAAAAATATATCACATCATCTGATACCCATAGCATTCCAGGACAAAGTTTCCCCTTGATTTTTAACATTTCCTTGGCTTCCTGCTCATTGTAAGAATCTTTTTTCCTTTCATGCACTTTTCATACTTCAGAACTAAATCCGCAGGGTACAATTTCATTACTGGTTTTTGCATTTCAGTTTGAGGGATGACAGGAAAATATTGTGGACCCACATAGCCAAAGCAGGTTGATGTCTTTATTGCCCTCTGCCTGTGACTCTTCTCTTTGCACTTATTAAGTTCAGGTGGGAGAGAATATTCATAATCCTCCTCTGCTTCTGGAAGCAGCAACACTCCAGAACCTCCAAAAGCATAATGATTTGTGTTTGTTTTCCCCCCATACTGATCTCTATTTCCTTCTTTAAAAATAATTTTATTTTTTAATGAATAAGCATTTACTTGTTAAATTTCCCACTCACCCCAAATATAAAAGAAAAAAAAATCATAACAAAAATGTTCAATGAAATAGAACAAACCCAACATTGTCTGTGTCAGAACATGCTTGGGGGCAGCTAGGTGACACAGTGGATAGAGCATCAGCCCTGGAATCAGGAAGACCTGAGTTCATCTCTGGTCTCAGTCCCTTGATGTTTACTAGCTGTGTGACTCTGGGCAAGTCACTTACTTTAATTCTTTCAAAGTTGCTCATCTTCATCATTCCATACAATTCTTCAGTTTCTTTGAACCAATCTTTATTTTTTTTAAAACCATTTCCCATACTATAGTATTATTCCATTGCCTTTCATATCTAGTGTAAAAGCTGTAAGGAACTTGTTCTTGATTCATGCATCTGAAATAGAAGAATGCCCTCTACTGGGCCCTGACATGTAGTGGAAAATAATTTTTAGGAAGGAAAAGAAGCTATTTGGTAGAGATATTATAAGCAGTAGTAGGGAACCTCATATTTATACCGAGTTTTCTAAGAAAGAAAATGTACATATATGGAACCTTCTTTACTAGATCATTTTAATCCTTTTATTTAGAGAGAGATGGAGAGAGGGACAGAAGAAAAAATGAGAAAGACCCAGAGAAAGACATGGAGACTTCTAAATTTACCTGTTACATTACTTCTTCATTTAGACTTCTGTAAACGAAAATAGTTATATAAGCCAGAAAGTTTTAGCTACCAGGAAAGTTTATTTAGCTAATAATATATTTGAACTTCAATATTAAATGATGAATAAAGCTCTGGAGACTCTGGAGATAGAGAGCCATGTGGTACAAGAAGAGGGGGAAGAGAATTCCCTACTCATTTCTTCTCCTTTCTGGGGCACATGATTAGTGTAGTTAAAATTTTGAAATTAAAAAAGTTTGTTATTCTCATTCTCTTCTCTTCTAATATTTCTCTTTTATCTCCTATTGTTCTTTTCTCCAGGAATATTTGATTTTCATGTAGTCCTGAGCCCTGTCCCCAGCCCAATTTTTCAATCTTCTAAATTATCTACTTCTCTTCTCCCCTAGTAAAAACTCTCCTTATCTCAGCGTAACTAATCTCATTTGAGTGTTGAGGAAATAAAGAATTTATTCCTATTAGTGATAAAGATAGAATTTATTCATCCTGATGTATGTATGATTGACTTGCCCATGATGCTTTTTAAATATCACACGTTAATTTCATTCAATCTCTAATTTGGACATTTAAAATATAAGCCATTTAAAATATAAAACATAAAAGAAATCATTTAAATATATAAAATAAATAATTTAAAAAATATATTAAAATAAAATATAGGCACATTGCAAAGAACCAAACCAAACCAAAACCAAACTAAAAACCACAAAAAACAAAGCAAGAAAATTATGCTTTGATTTGCAGCCAGAGCTTATTAGTTTTTATCTAGGGGTGGATCACATTTTTTCTTCAGGAATACTTTTAAAATTATCTTGAATCACTGTATTGATCAAAGTAGTCAAATCTATTACACTTGGTCCTCATTAATGACCTTGTTGTTACTGTGTCCAATAATTTCCCAGTTCTTTTTACTTCATTTCATATCAATTCAGGTCATGCCATGCTTTTTCACTCTAAATCTTCCCCTTTTCATCATTTCCTTTAGCACAAAAGGACACCATTACAATCATATGCCACAACTTGCTCAGTCACTCCCCAATTGATGAACATTCCGCTAATTTAGATTTCTTTCACATTTTGTGAATATATAGATCCTTTTCCTTTTCTTTTGATTTCTTTGGGGGATCTGCTAGTGATATTCCCAGATCAGTAAGTATGCACAATTTTATAGCATTTTGAATATAGTATCAGATAATTCTCCAGAGTTGTTGGACAATTTTACTGTTCCACAAATACTTCATTAATGTATCTATTGTCTTTCATTCCCTCCAGCATTTACTATTTCTGACAAGTATAAGGTGTACCTGTTTTAATTTGTCTTTCTCTAGTAAATAAAAATTTAGAGAATTTTTCATATGACTATAAATAGCTTAGATTTCTTCTTATGAAAATTGCCTATTTGACCATTTATTAATTGAGGAATGACTCTTTTACACATACACACACACACACATATATACACACATATATTTGATTACAATCCCTATACTTCAAAAATTAGGCCTTTACTAGAGAAAATTGCAGTAACTTTTTTTAATACTTCATTGTCCATGATATATTTTAGCAAATGATTATTTATTTTTATTAGATTATAATTTTGCTTTTTCTTTGCCTGAGATCATTATTGCTACTCTTGTTCTCTTCATTTCAGTTGAAATCTAATAGACTCTGCTATAGTCCTTACTTTCAACTCTGTGCATGGCTTTCTGTCCCAAGCATATCTGCTATGTACAACATATTACAGGATTCTGCTTCTATTTCTGTTTTATGAATTAACTAAACCCATTCACATTTGCAGCTATAATCCCTCCATCTCATTTTCTTTTGTTTATCCTTATCTCTCTCTCTCATTAACTTGTTTCTTCTCAAAAGTCTGTCTTGTTTCTGACTACTGACTCTACCATTTTATCCTTTCCCTTATCATTCCTCTCCTGGTATCTCTTATTACCTTGTCCTCGTAACTGTTTATTGAGTAAGATAGATTTATATCTTACTGAATTGTATATGTTTTATTCCTTCTTTGAACCAATTTTGATGAGGATGAGGTTCAAGTATTGCCTGCCATCCCCGATTTCCCCTCCACTATAAAAACTTTTACCTTCTTGTTTTATGAGAAAAAATTTGCTCCATTATATCTCTTCTTTTACTCTTCTTCCAGTGCATCTCTCTTTCTCATACCTGCATCCTTTCTTTTAGAGACCATCCCCCCATAATCAATTCACAACTCACACTTGTGCCCTCTGTTTTTGCAGACACTTTTAACTACTCTAATAATGATGAAGTTAATAGTAGTTGTACCATCTCCCTATATACAAATGTAAACAGTTTAATTTTATTGAATCCCTAATAATTGCTCTTTCTTGTTTATTTTTTGTGCTTTTCTTGAGCCTTGTATTTGAATACAAACTTTTTATTCTGCTCTTTTATTTATATCAGGAATTCTTGAACATCCTCTATTTTATTAAATATACATCCCCCCTTCTCCAAAGTTTTGAAAAAGTAAATTGATCTTGGTTGTAATTGTAGCTTATTTGTCTTTTGGAATACTGTATTTCAAGCTATCTGCTACTTTCACATGGAAGCCTTAAAACTTGTTTTATTCTAGATTGTAGCTCCATGATATTTGGATTGTGTTTTCTGACTTCTTACAATGTTTTCTTATTGACTTGGGATCTCTGGAATTTTGCTCTAATATGCCTGGGAAAATTATTTTGGGGGGTTATTTCATAAGGTGTTTAGTGGATTCTTTTTCAATTTTTATTTCCCCCATCGGATCTAGGACATCTGGTCTATTTTCCTTAAGAATTTCTTGAAATATGATGTCTAGATTTTTTGGCATCAAGAATTTTAGGTAATGCAATAATTCTTAAATTATCTCTCCTCAATATATTTTCCAAACTAGTGGTTTTTTGATGAGGTGTTTGCCTTTTCCTTCTTTTTTCACTCTTTTGAATTAGTTTTATTGTGTCCTGATGTCTCATGGAATCACTAGCTTCTACTTTCCTAAGTCTAATTTTAATAATATTTTTTCAGTTATTTTTTGAACCTCTTTTTTCATTTGGTCAATTTTATTTCTTAAGGAGTTCTTTTGTTTGATAAGTATTTTTATCCCCTCTTTTATTTGTCCAATTCTTCTTTTTAAGGAATTCTTTTCTTTTTTTATTTATTAAAGCTTTTTATTTGTATAACATATGTATGGGTAGTTCCCCAACATTGATCTTTACAAAGCTTTCCATTACAAATTTTACCCCCAGTCCCCTCCCCTCCCCTAGATGGCAGGAAGTCCACTACATGTTAATAATGTTGAAATGCTTGAGAAGTTATGCAAGAAAAATCCTATCTACAAGAAAAAAAAAGAATCAGAGAAAGGCAACACAATGCAAG
>JAJPUD010006344.1:0-13611 GCA_023553655.1 Myrmecobius fasciatus
GATTCCAGTATTATGATGTCATTCTGGTCCTCTTTGTGTATGAAGGACACAACCAACCAGCCAGCACGTCACTGATTTGTGCTTCTTCCCAGTTGGGAAGAGAGGAATGACTCAAGAATCAGCTCTCAGAAAATGGTTCAGGAGCTTTCACTCATGGCTACGAAAAGAAAAAGGGAGATGTGGCTGTGGTCTTATAACACCCTTTGATTTGTCCATGGGACAAAAACTTGGAAGCCAGGGACAGCTGGGTGACGCAGTGGTTAGAGCACCAGCCCTGAAGTCAGGAGGACCTGAGTTCAAATCTGGTCTCAGACACTTCCTAGCTATGTGACTCTGGGCAAGTCACTTAACCTCAATTGCCTCAGCAAAAAGCAAAAACAAAAAAAACCCAAACTGGAAGCCAGTGACTAAGACACCTGAGCCCCTTTAAAAAGATTACACACACACACACACACACACACACACACACACACACACACACACGAGTGTACATATATATGTGTATGTCTTGTCTTGTGTCTCTCCGTTTCTATATGCATGTGTACATGTGTGTGCCTGTGCATGTATTTATACATACAAGTATATATACAGATAGGCTTATATATCTATATATAGAAAAATGCATATGTATACACAGAGACACGTATATATGCATATGTATATACACACA
This sequence comes from Myrmecobius fasciatus, assembly GCA_023553655.1. Lineage (NCBI taxonomy): Eukaryota > Metazoa > Chordata > Mammalia > Dasyuromorphia > Myrmecobiidae > Myrmecobius > Myrmecobius fasciatus. The sequence goes on from JAJPUD010006344.1 coordinate 671, forward strand.
CACATATGCTATGTAGGAAACAATTAGCGTAAGGAAGGCACAGACATTAAGAGAGACCAGGAAAGGGAATCTTTTTTTTTTTTCCCTCTCTCTATACCTTAACTTTTCTTTTATTTATTAAAGCTTTTTATTTTCAAAACATATATATGGATAATTTTTCAACATTAACCTTTACAAAGTGTTGTGTTCTAAGTCTTCCCTCCCCTCCCTTAGGAAAGAGATTTTTTTTTAATTAATACTTTTTATTTGCAAAACATATGTATGGGTAATTGCTAAACATTAACCCTTACAAAGCTTTCTGTTACAAATTTTTCCCCCCTACTCCCCACCCCTCCCCTAGATGGCAGGATATCCACTACATGATAATTATGTTAGAATACTTAAGAAATCGAATATATGTATAGTTACTGCATCATTTTTTGTGCAGGAGAAATCATTTCTACAAGAAAGAATAATCTGATAAAGGAAATACAATGCAAACAAACATCGATAGAGAACATGAAAATGTTATGTTGTGGTCCACATTTCACAATCCTCTCTCTGGGTGTATATGGCTTTCTTCACAGAACAATTAGAACTGGTTTGAAGCATTTCATTGTTGAAGAGAGTGATGTCCATTAGAACTGGTCCTCATATAGTATTGTTGTTGCTGTGAATAATGATCTCCTGGTTCTGCTCACTTCACTGAGCATTAGTTCATGCAAGTCTCTCCAGGCCTCTCTGAAATCACCCTGCTGGTCGTTTCTTACAGAACAATAATATTCCATAACATTCATATACCATAATTTATTCAGCCATTCTCCAATTGATGGGCATCCATTCAGTTTCCAGTTTCTAGCCACTAAAAAAAGAGCTGCCACAAACATTCTTGCACATGTGGGGCCCTTTCCTTCCCTTATGATTTCTTTGGGATATAAGCCCAATAGAAACACTGCTGGGTCAAAGGGTATGCACAGTTTGATAACTTTTTGAGCATAGCTTCAAATTGCTCTCCAGAATGGTTGGATCCGTTCACAGTTCCACCAACAATGCATCAGTGTCCCAGTCTTCCCACATCCCCTCCAACATTCATCGTTATCTTTTCCTGTCATTTTAGCCAATCTGACAGGTGTGTAGTGGTACCTCAGAGTTGTCTTAATTTGCATTTCTCTGATCAATAGCGATTTGGAGCAACTTTTCATATGATTATAAATAGTTTTAATTTCATCATCTGAAAATTGTCTGTTCATATCCTTTGACCATTTATCAATTGGAGAATGGCTTGAATTCTTATAAATGTTTTTTGTAGATATTCCTCCATTTCACTTAGGTTATCAAATTTATTGGCATACAGTTGGGCAAAGTAACTTCTGATTATTGCTCTAATTTCCTCTTTATTGGTGGAAAGTTCTCCCTTTTCATTTTTGAGACTAACAATTTGATTTTCCTCTTTCCTTTTTCTAATTAAATTAACTAGAGGTTTATCTATTTTGTTGGTTTTTTCATAAAACCAACTTTTAGTTTTATTTATTAATTCAATAGTTTTTTTACTTTCAATTTTACTAATCTCTCCTTTTCTTTTTAGGATTTCAAGTTTGGTATTTGATTGGGGGTTTTTAATTTGTTCTTTCTCTAGCTTTTTTAGTTGCAAGCCGAATTCATTGATTTTCTCTTTCTCTATTTTATGCAAATAAGCATCTAGAGAATTCTTATAAATGTGAGACAATTCTCTATATATCTTAGAGATGAGACCTTTATCAGAACCCTTAAATGTAAAGATGATTTCCCAATCTGATGCTTCCCTCCTAATTTTGTCTGCATTAGTTTTGTTTGTACAGAAACTTTTTAACTTAATATAGTCAAAATTATCCATCTGGTGTTCAATTAGGAGTTCCAGGTCTTCTTTGGACATAAATTTATTCCATCTCCACAGGTCTGAGAGATAAACTATATTACGTTCCTCTAACTTGCTTACAAAGTCCCTCTTTATATCTAGATCATGAACCCATTTAGATCTTATCTTGGTATATGGTGTTAGGTGTGGGTCAAGTCCTAATTTCTTCCACACTAGTTTCCAATTTTCCCAGCAGTTTTTGCCGAATAGTGAGTACTTATCCCAAAAGCTGGGGTCTTTGGGTTTATCAAACACTAAATTGCTAACATTATTACCTAGCTTGTAGGAAAGAGATTTTTGAAAAAGGTAGAATTTAAGCCAAGACCTAAAAACAGCAGAGATCAGGAGTCTGAGATGAGGAGTTTGGATAAGAATGGTGCTCATCCTGTGAAGATGCCCAACAGTGGACAATTGTTTCCCCAATGTAGGAGATTGAACTACATCACGGCATCTAAGATATAAGTTCTCAAGCTGTCACTGTGGACGTGGCTCAGAACCTCTTCTGCTTGTGTGTTTTTGTCCTTTTCCCTGTAGCAGCAAAAAGGTCCAATTGTACAACTCTGCAGGAAACACTTGGGGTGTGAGTCCTGGGGGGACACCACTCAAGATCCTTTCTGCCTTCTCTGGAGGGATGGGAGGGAGACAGGAGGGAGAAACACAAACGCCACAGCTGAGCTAAGCTAACTTCTTTGCTTTCTCACATATGCCCATTGATCTTTTGTAAGAATGGACTGGGCAGACTGAAGAGTCCACACTAGGACTTCAGAAAGTGCAAAACTGGCTTAAAAACTTACTCCTTCCCTAAATTATACATGGGCAGAGCCCTTGGTACATCACTGATGCACAAACCTTATACCAATCTAGTGCCCTGGGAAGAAGTCATGGCCTTTCCTAGTATGACTGAACCATCCCAATATCTTGTCTTAGAACTGACTATAAAATGGGGATAATAATAGCAACACTTCTACAGTTGAAGAGGTGATATTTGTAAAGCACTTAGCAGTCAGTCAATACACACTTATTAAGTATCTACTATGTGTCAGCCACTGTACTAAGTACAAGGAATATAAAAAAGGCCCTATATTCAAAAGATGATTCCTATATTCAAAATGCTCACACTCTAAAGAGGGGAAATAACACACACACAACCAACAAGTAGGAGGAGGGGGAAATTGAGAGGTATCTAGAGCATGATGAAGTCCTACAGCCATGTTGTATTATGCATTATGAGGTTGCTGCTCTGGACACCATCCTGATCTTGCAGGAAAATGAATTCCTGGAGACAATGTCCAGGAGAGCAGTCAGGTGGGAAATTACAAATGGGCTACTCTGAGTGCCTTCCTTAAGGAGAGGATCTGTGAAGTCTCTGATGTCCACCCTCTACTCTACTCTCTCTAGTGAGAGTCTTCAGCTCCAGGTACTACCTGGAATTGATGTGATCTTAAACGAAGATGAATTTCTGGAGAAAATGATGACGTCCATGATAGCACCAACATAATCTGCTACATAGTAAGTGTTAAACAAATGCTTGTTTTCTCTTTTCCTTCTTTTCTCCCTACCTCCCTACTTCCCCCTCCTTTCTTTCCTTCCCCACTTCCTATTGGAGATTAAAAAAAAACTATTATAATAAATATACATAATAAAGCAAAACATTTCCCCCCATTGTCCATGTCTGATATATATGGACCTTAATCTTTTTTAAAATGAATTTTTATTGATATTTTCTGTTTCTTACATCACCATAGTTATCACATGGATTTCTCTATCTCCCCTTCCCAGAAAAGTATCCTTTATAACAAAGAATATTTTATTTGATCAGCACAACTGATTGATACATTTAAAAAGTCCAAAAACATGTGCAATTTGTTATGCCTGTACATTCTTCCTACTTAAATTAAGTTGGGAGTATTTTCTCATATCTTTAAATTTGAGTCCTCCTTGTCTTTATAATTTTGTTAAATTTACTTTTAATTTTTTGAAAGGAGCATGTCATTCTTTCCATTTACATTATTGTACTTATTGTATATGGAAAGTTGATTCCACTTTGCATCAGTTCATGTAGATCTTCCTATACTTTTCTGTATCTATCACACATATTTCTTATAGCACAGTAATATTCCATTCCACTCATGGCCATAATTTTTTTAATCCAAGTTGATGTGAAATAGATGTTTTCAACTATTAGCTATCACAAAAAGTATTGTTATAAATATTTTTCTTATTGATAACATCCTTGAGGTATGAGCTCAGGAATGGAATCCCTGTGGTTCAAAGAGTATGGACATTTTTATTACTTTATTTACATAATTCCAAATTGTTTTCCCAAATGGTTGTATAATATCGCAGCTCTAGCAATAATGTATTAGTGTGCCTATCTTTTCACAACCCCTCCAATATTGAGTATTACCATTTTAAAATCATTTTTGCCAAATTGCAGGGTGTGAGGTAAAACCTCAGGATTTTTTGATTTGCATTTCTCCTCCTAGAGTAATTTGGAACATTTCTTCAGGTAGTTGTGAACCCTGCAGTTTTTTGAGAACTGTTTGGATCATAATCTTTCTATGTTGTTAAGTAGTATCAGTTTCTTCTCTATCTGACAGTTCTGACTGTTGCAAAGGAACTAGGTTGCTGCACCTTTTTGCTGAGGAGCCCCTCTGCTCTAGATCCAGAGTCAGACCTGGAGGAGGCTGGCCTCTAGTGGTAAGGTTAGGTTCCTTTTCTCAAACTTTTTGGCTCTTTGGGGCCCTACCCTAAGGCTCTGGAGAAATTAATATTGAGGTTTGGCTTGTATCTTCTCGTAATAGGGAAAATTAAAAAGGTACTAATGTACAGTATGAATCAGACAAATATTTATTTCCTCTACATAAAACAAATGTTTAAAAATACTAAACACTCATAAGCAAGCACTGAAAAATGAGCTCCTTTTATGCTCTTCTGATACGTGTAATATTAGAGCCTGGAGCACTTAGTGGAATTGTTGATTGAAATTCATCTTCGACTGGGCTATTCGCTGTCTGAACAGCTCTCTCCAGTCTATGTCTTCTAGCCAGCTGGGCCAAGGCTTGGACTCATGGTTCCTTTGCCTCATCTTCTCTGAGGAAGGTAAGTGTTAAGCGACAGAAACTTCCTCTGCTTGTGGTTAGTTAGCCATGACTGAGGGACTCAGGGGCTCTCAGACTTGTGAGGTTGACTCCAAGGCTGGAAACATCATCTTAGATCAGAGTTTCCCCTTGTGCTCAGAAAAAAAGTGGAAGCAGAAGAGGTAGCTGGGGGCTTGAGGCCCAGGCTCAGTAGTACCTAGGCAACAGGTGTACATTACCATGGGCAAACAGCTGCTGTGGCTGGTCTGAATGTGGCAGGATCAGAAAGGGGAGGGGGGGTGGAGACAGCCTCCTTTCTCCCTAACCTCCCATTCCATATCATACCTTCTGGAGAAAAAAAGAAATCAAGAGAACAACTTGAACTTTTCAAGGAGGGAACTTTTCTAGCTCAGTGACCAGAGAGCCCTCCATTATTGCAAATTGTCAATTCCTTCAGCATTGAAGTAGCTTGGGCCTACTGATACTAGGCAAAAACTGTCCTGTAATCCAAGGGTGAAATTGAATGTGTCACTGTTGGAACATTAGAGAAACAGTCACAGTTGTGATGGTCTCTCTTTTGGGGGTATTCCTTGCATGTTAGCACATGTCATAGCCTTTCACAAAATCACAAAATTCCAGAGGTAGAAGAAATATCTCAGACACCTAGTTTAATTTAAACCTAGGCAAGAATCTCCCTATTCTCCTTCATTTGAACTTCTGGTTTGGGGATAGTACTTTTTAAATTATCCCAATCTATTTTTAACTGGTTCTCATTTTTAGGACGTGTTCCTCTCTACAATTTAATATCATCTGCTCTCTGAGGCAAGGAGAATAAGTCTAATATTCCTTCCATATAATGGCCTTTAAATATTTGAAAATAGCTATCAACTTTCCAGGTCTTTTCCTGATTAATAACAACCACCAGTATTTATTTACCTTTTTAAAGTTTACAGAGTACCCTAAAGATATGTCTTTTTATCCTCAAAATCACCCTGGAAGTTAAGCGCAATTATTATCCCCATTTTGTATACAAGGAAACTAAAACAGAGGTTAACTTACAGATGATCACACAATCAGTAAGGGTCTGAAGTTGCATCTGAATTCGGGTCTTCCTGATTCCACATCCAGAACTCTATCCACTATGCTGCTTAGCTGCCCTTAACACCTAGCTGATTAAATACTACAGTTGATTCGGGTCTCAAAAATCCTCATGATTTTAGTCATTCCCCTTTACATTATCTACAACTAAATGATTTCCTGTCTAAAATATGGTGTGGAACTGAACACAATACTTAAAATGTGATTTGACAAAGGCAGAATAGAGTAGGTCTTTGCTATTCCCCCTTCCCTAAAACCAGATCTTCTAGCCATGCCTCCCAAAACATGTACTTTTTTTCTTTTTTTAAACTGGAGGATCATTTATTTTATTGTATTTCATACAGAGTAAACCAGGTAATGAGCCCGAGGCTTTCTAACATGGAAAGCTCCAGATACCATTTTAATCTTTTTTTTTTTTCTAAAGCTTTTTTATTTGCATAACATATGTATGGGTAGTTCCTCAACATTGATCCTTACAAAGCTTTCCAGTACAAATTTTCCCCCTAGTCCCCTCCCCTTCCCTAGATGGCACAAAATCCACTATGTGTTAATTATATTAAAATACTTGACAAGTCGAATATATGTATACATATTTCCATACCTATCTTGCTGTGCAAGAACAATTGTATCTACATGAATAAAAAATATCTGAGAAAGGAAACCCAATGCAAGCAAACATCAATCGAGAGTATGAGAATGTTATGTTGTGGTCCACATTTCACATCCCTCTCTCTGGGTGTATATGGCTTTCTTCAGTGAACAATTGGAAGTGGTTTGAAACATTTCATTGTTGAAGAGAGCCATGTCCATCAGAATTGATCATCATATAGTCTTGTTGTTGCCGTGTATAATGATCTCCTGGTTCTGCTCATTTCGCTCAGCATCAGTTCATGCAAGTCTCTCCAGGCCTCTCTGAAATCGTCCTGCTGGTCGTTTCTCACAGAACAATAATATTCCATAACATTCATATACCACAATTTATTCAGCCACTCTCCAATTGATGGGCATCCCTTCAGTTTCCAGTTTCTAGCCACTACAAAAAGGGCTGCCACAAACATTCTTGCACATGTGGATCCCTTTTCCTCCTCTAAGCTCTCTTTGGAATAAAAGCCCAATAGAAATGCTGCTGGGTCAAAGGGTATGCACAGTTTGATAACTTTTTGAGCGTAGCTCCAAATTGCTCTCCAGAATGGTTGCATCCGTTCACAGTTCCACCAACAATGTATTAGTGTCCCGGCCAAAACATGTACTTTTGAAGTTTATTGAACTAAAGTATATGACTTTACAAGTAAATTTCACCTGATTAACTTTAGCCTCTATCATTTTAGATTTTGGAGGTCTTTTTGAATCCTATCGCTCTCATAAAGTGTGTTAGTTATTCCTTGGAACTTTCTATTGTCACAAGTGATTGCTCCAAGTCCCTGATAGAAATGTCAAAGGGAACAGAGTCAAGTCCATATGTTAGTAAGACACTCTGTGCAAGCTAATAGGAAGTAACTAATGACCACTCCACCATTCAGCAACATACAAATACAGCTCAGGGGAAGCTGAGTGATGTAGTGGATAGACTTCCAGCTTTGGACGTGGGAAGACTTATCACACTAGGTATGTGTCCCTGGGCAAGTCAATTAAACTTGTTTGCCTCAATCTGTAAAATGAGCTGGAGAAGGAAATGGCAAAACACCACCATCTTTGCCAAGAAAAACCCAAATGGGGTCACAAAAAGTCAAACAACTGAAAATAACTGAATATCAACACAAATCCAGTAACCATCATATAGCTCAAATTAATCCATCTTGTCCCCAAAGATATCATGAAAGCCTGTGTTAACTAGCTTTTCCAAATTTATGTCAATTCCATCTTCAATATTCCCGATCTACCAACACAGTAAAGTGTCCAAAAAAATTTCCTCACATAAAAACAGGGATAATATCACCTTACTCAAAATGCTATTATGAAGATCAAATGAGAAAACATGTGCAAAGAACATTGCAAACCTTAAGGTATCATAAAAATATTAGCTAGCGTTGTTGAAAATTCAATAGTATAGTGGAGAGGGAATTAATTATAGAGTTGAAACAGGTACAGATCCCTTCTCTGATAAATATACATGTTGTTATTATGGTTCTAGATAAGTCACTTCAGCTGAGTGGTTCTAGGCAACGTTTAACATAAGGATTTGTCAGTTTTTTTTGTATTATGACATATTTGGAAGTCTAGTGAAGCCCATGGATCTCTTTTTCAGAATCATGCTTTAAATGCATAAAATAAAACACATAGATTACAAAGGAAGCAATTATGTTGGAATATAATAATCAAAATATCTAAAAATTTGTGGAATATATTATTATATAATGCTTCTTTATTAATGCTTCTTACTAATAAGATGATATATTTAAAATTCAAGTAAGTTAAAAGTTTTTAAAGTTTCTAAAGATATATCAGCATGAAAGATGCTGTTACTTAGCTTGAAAGACTACCCATTTGTGGGTAGTCTTTGACAAGGCAATATTATGTCATGTTGCAAAGCTAAATGGTTTCAAATTTTTTGTTATTCAGAATCACAAAAATATGTAATTACAAATAAAATAAAAGTTTCCAGAGCTTATTTTAGAAAGTATAGATAAGTTTCTCTCAAAGAATACTAGATGTCTCTAAGGTTTTTTGAGTTAAACTCCAATTACAGCTAGGTTTTTTTTTTTTATCCTAAGATCAGCAAATTCATCTTTGGCTAGATTAGAATCTTTGCTACAATTTTTATCAGAAGAATGGTGAATCCACAGTTTAACTTTAATGCCATTAATACATAAATAACTTTTAAGAGTTCTGATGTGTTTTTGAGTGCTGGCAGATTTCTCTTTTCAAAGAAAGTGATGGAGAATTTTGTATCTCAGATCCATCTTGATAAAATACTTCCTCCAACATTTAAAGTTTGCAAGGATGTTGGCATTTACTGTCATCTTCCATAACAGCAACTTAGCCATAAAAAACTGTTAATTTTCAATAGCATCTAGAATGGTAACTTCAACTGAAAGAGTTATATAATTTACATAGCTGGACAGGTAAGCCAACCAATGGGCAAAATCCTTTCTTTCAAAATATTCCAAGAACTATGTTGGAAGGGCAATACCACTGCTAGGTCTGTATTCCAAAGAGATCAAAGAAAAAGGAAAAGGACCTATCTGTACAAAAATATTTATAGCAGCTCTTTTTTTGTGTGTGTGAAAAAGAATTAGAAACTGATGAGATGCCCATCAATTGAGTAATGACAAGTAGGATGGTTTCAGAAAAACCTAGGAATGGAGGTAGCTAGATGATATAGGATACAGCACCAGCCCTGAAGTCAGGAGAACCTGAGTTTAAATCCAGCCTCAGACACTTAAGACTTCCTAGCTATGTGATCCTGGGCAAGTCACTTAACCCCAACTGCCTCAGCCAAAAAAAAAAAAAAAAAAAAAAAAAAAAAAAAAAAAAAAAAAACAAAAAAAACAACTTAGGAAGACTTACATCAACTGATGCAAAGTAAAGGGAGCAGAACCAGGAGAACAATGAACACAGTAACAGCAACATTTTATTGATGATTAACTCTGATCAAAACAACAAATCAAGACAATTTTAAAGGACCTGTGCTGAAAAATGCTATTCACCTCTAGAGAGAGAATTGATGAATTTTGAGTGGAAATTGAAACATCCTTTTTTTTTTTTAAACTCTGTCTCTTGTCTCTCTCTCTCTCTTTGCCTCTTTCTGTCTCTATCACTCTGTCTCTCCCTCTCTCCCCTCCCTTTCTTTTTTTTCCCTCCTCCCTTCCTCCCTCTCTCTTCCTCCTTCTCTCTCTGTCTGTCTCTCTCCTTCCTCCTCCACATAGCTAAATGTATTTTGTACAACTTTACATGTATAATTCATATCATATTTCTTGATATCATATTTCTTGCCTTCTCAATGGGTGAGGGAAGGATGAGAAGGAGGAAGAGAGTTTAGAGTGCAAATTTTTTTTTACAGGAATGTTAAAAAGAAAAGAAAAGAATTTTTTTTCCTGAGGCAATTGGGGTTAAATGACTTGCCCAGGGTCACACAGCTATGAAGTGTTAAGTGTATGAGATCAGACTTGAACTCAGGTCTTCCTGACATCAGGGCTGGTGCTCTATCCATTGTGCCATCTAGCTCTTCCCAAGAAAAGAAATTTTTAAAGTTTTCCAAAAATGTTTTTTTTTTGTTAAATAGCATTAAAATTATTTTAAAACTGAAATATAAAATAGGAAAAAAAAACATTTCTATGTGCAGATTTGAACATAAGTTGAATATAAAGCAATAAATTTTCATTTCAAGAAAGCCTATATAATAAATATAAATACTACACATTGTATTTAGAGCCATTCATTTTTCTTTGTTTACTTGTAGATTTTCTTTTGTTCTCAACTGTGCACTTTTTTCCTGTATTTTTTTCTCCTTCCTCCCCTCTCCCCCAAAGGTTACAATTAAGCATGGAGATTATATATATTATATACTATACATATATATGTATATTTCATTTACATGTATACTTTACATGTATAATTCATTTACATAGCTATATATATACATATAGAGATATCTATAATTATACACATATACATTCATGTGCATCTATGTAAGACTATCCTATATTTGTTTGTCCTTATCTCTTCAGACTCCACTGCTTTATTCTACCTGTTATCTTGCCTTTCTATTACTTAACTTACCCTCCCTTTAAGAATCCCAATCTTATCTTCTCCTTCCACCCTTTCCTTTTGCCCTTAGTTTCTATCTCCCCCATCTCCTTAGCCTCTTATTTCTTTTTGAATTTAGAAGACTTTACCCTTCTGGATATATTTATTGTTCCTTTTTTAGCCTATTTTTGATGAAAGTAGGGTTCTAGAACTATCAACTCTCCTCCCCATTTCATTCCTCTGTTACTTCTTCCTCTCACACTTCATTTGTATAAGATAATTATTCTTTATCTTTTTCTACATAGTTTTGCTTTTTAGAACCACATGATACTCAGTTCTATCTCAATCTTTTTTTCAAACTACCCAATTATTGACAATCTTAGCATATGGTTTAAATCTCAGCGTATAAAAACCAAACAGCTTGTTCTTGTTGAGTCCCTTGTAATTAGTCTTTGATGTTTACCTTGTGTTTTTCTTGAATCTTGTATGTCAAATTTTCTATTAAGTTCAGGTCTTTTTGTAACAAAATCCTGAAAGTCTGGCAATTCATTAAATATTCATTTTTTTGGTTCAAGATTATGCTTAATGTTGCTGGGTATTATATTTTTGACTGCAACTTCCGTTCTTTTGCTCTTTGATATGTAGTATTCCAAGACCTATGATCCTTTAGTGTAGCTGTTGCCACATCTTGTGTTATTCTGTTGGTGACTCTGCCATATTTGATTTTTTTTCTTGTTGTCTGTAATATTTCTTCTTGAGTTGGATGTTTTGGAATTTGGCTATAATATTCCTGTATATTTTCTTCATACAATCTTTTTTAGATGGTGATTGGTGTATATTTTTCCATTTCTACTTTCCCCTCTTGTCCTAGCACTTTAGGACAACTTTCTTTAATTATTTCTTGTTTTATTGTATCAGGAATTTTTTTTTCATTGTAGCGTTCAGGTAGTCCAATTATCCTTATGTTTTCTCTTCTTCATCTATTCTCTAGATCAGTTGTTTTTTTATGAGATGTTTTATATTCTCTTCTATTTTTTCATTCTTTATGTTTTGTTTTACTATTTTTTGGTCTCATAACTCTCCTTGCTTCCCCTTGCCCAATCTTAATTTTCAAGGAGTTGGGGTTTTTTCCTTAAGATCTCCCTTTCCAGTTGTTTGACTTTCTTTTGATAATCTTGTTTTTATTGGTTTATTCTTATTTTTTACATTTTTCCTCAATCTTTCTCATTTGATTTTTTAAGTCTTTTAAAATTTTTTCCATGACATATGTATACATATATTTGACTTGTCAAGTATTTTAATATAATTAACATGTAGTGGACTTCCTGCCATCTATGGGAGGGGAGGGGACTGGGGGCAAAATTTGTAAGGGAAAGCTTTGTAAAGATCAATGTTGAGGAACTACCCATACATATGTTATGCAAATAAAAAGCTTTAATTAAAAATTTTTTTCTATGAATTATTTTTGGCAGGTGAGCATTTTATGTTACTTTGGGAATTTTTGTTTTGTTGTTGTCGTTTTGTTGTTTTTTTGCTTTGCTATCCTCCTCTAAAAATAAACCCTGGTCTTTTCTATGCCCATAGTAACATTCTATGCTTGAGTTCTTTCCCCTTTGTTTGCTTACTTGTGATTGTTTTAATCAACTCTAGTTGTGGTGCCTCTGGCCTCAGGTTCCCCTTCACCTTTTCCTTCTGGTCTGGAAGGAGCAGCATCTTCCTGTAAGTGCCTGCAGCCAGCAGTGTTCTGCCCCATTGCATCTGCATTCACTGGGCATGTCCTGGTTCCTTCTTGCCTAGGGGCCACATCTTGACAGTAGAGCTGGCTGTGATGTCCCTTATCAGCAAAAGTTTCCTCCATTTTCCCCTCTCTAATGGCCTCTCCCCACACCAGGCAGGGGGTGAAAAATCTTGCAGCTCAGAGTAGAGGCTGCCTCCTAACCAAGCTAGCCCTAGTGCTCACAGGGGCTACATCCTGGTACCTTTCTTCAGTTCTTTTCTGATTTTCCCGAATTCTGTCCCAGCTCTTGTTTATTTTTATCACTCTACATTTGCCCTGAGGTGTTATATTGTCTTGTTTGTAGGGGAAATCTGGAGAGCTTAGAATTTCCTGACCTAGTCTACCATTTTCCCAGAATCCTCTCCCAGGTTTTCTTTTCTTTTCTTTCTTTCTTTCTTTCTTTCTTTCTTTCTTTCTTTCTTTCTTT
>JAJPUD010006344.1:22812-71851 GCA_023553655.1 Myrmecobius fasciatus
CCATACATATGTTATACAAATAAAAAGCTTTAATTAAAAAAATACATGCAAAGATAGTTTTCAATATTCATTCTTGCAAAACCTTGTGTTCCAAATTGTTCTCCTTTCCTTCCCCATCCTCCCCTAAACAACAAATAATCCAACATACTTAACTTAAACTTTTTTTTTTTTTTTTTTTTTTTTGCTGAGGCAATTGGGGCTAAGTGACTTGCCCAGGGTCACATAGCTAGAAGTGTTAAGTGTCTGAGGTCAAATTTGAATTCAGGTCTTCCTGACTTCAGGACTGGTGCTCTTTGCACTGCACCACCTAGCTGCCCCTTAACTTAAACTTTTAAAAAGTTTCTTATAAATAGTTTTTCATAAACTATATTAAGAAAGATCTCATGACTCTTAAATTGATGTGTTTTATATATATATATATACACACTGTTTTCAAAAACAAAATATAAATTTTAGTCGGCTTTGTGGAAGCAACACAATTTGTCATTAATGCAGGTGGTTCCAAATTGTTTTGTTTGGTTGTATTTTCTCTCATAACTACATGTAAATTTCCAGAAAACATAAACCTTTCTATGTCCCATGGTGTAGTTAATACTTAATAAATACACAATGGTAATATTTTGGCACTAATACCTTCTAAGTGATAACACTTTTTCCCATTTAATATGCTGCACAGATTTTTTTTAAAACATGGATAAAAATATTTTTAGAATACATTTCAAAAAATAAATGTATATTATTCTTTGTAGTAACTGGAGGCACCCTGGGGTAAGTAAACTTAGAATTGGAAATAACTGGCTCTTATTTTTTCTAATATATGACTAATTTTCAATCAAAAATCTGTATAAAAGGCCATAAGTGAAAGGGAAGCTTGTCTGTGGGTTTGAGCCTCTTTGATGAAACAGCCTGTGTGGTAGAGTTTTTATTCTCTGGATCTGTCCTTGATTTGCCTGGGACATGTGCCATTTTCCATTATCTCTATGAACATTATCCAAGGCTATGTAACCTGAAGAGGCATGTGACTGGCCCTGATTCCAGCTTAGGAGTGAGGAGAATGAAAGAAGGTGCCAAAATTTGGTCCAATTTGACCTCAGGCTCACAGGATATAGAATGAAATGACGTCTTTTAGGTCCTGACAGCTCAGAGATTCGGGGCTGACCCCCCAGTTAAATTGTGAAGAATTCATCACTTCTAGAATGAATGATGACATCAATGTCTGTGGGAGGTGGGGGGGCTGGAGCAGTGATTTATTCAAGATCACATACTAATCAGTGATGCAGCAGATAATCAGCATTATAAAGATCCTTTCCCCTGCTTTCACTCATCCTCTCTCCTTCCCCTTCCTCCAAAAATGTTCAGTGGGGATGTAAGCAGTTCTTTTCTATTCTCTACTCTTTTGAGAGGAGAGTGATCTGATTAATGTAAATTATTAATATAAAACTATAATGCATATGCTTAATGTGTTAGGCATCCTGGAAGTAATGGTCCTGGAGACTATTTCCCAGAGAGCAATGTGTACTCAGGGGAAGGGAACTAACTGTCCTTAAGACATAAAGAACACCTACCTATGACCCTGGGCACCTTTCTGAGTCTGAATGTCCTTACCTATGCAAATGAGGAGTTATACCTGATGGCATTTCTAGCTCAAAATTTATGCTCCAGGATAATAGCCATGAGCAGTTAGGTGATGCCTCTTAGCCAGAGCTCTGGAGTTGAGATCCAACTTCAGATACTTACTGTAGGAACCTGGCCAAGTCATTTAGTTTCTGCCTGCCTCAGTTTCCTTATTTGTCAAAGGGGGATGATAGGAACTACCTCCCATTGTCATGAGGATCAAATGAGATACAATATGTAATGCACTCTGAAAACCTCAAATACTGGTAATTATTATATTATCTGTGTTCTATCAAATATCTGGAGCATAACCTCGGAGACCTAATGTATACCCAAATGTGTGATGCAGACAGTATTTTTTTTCTTTATTAAAGATTTTTATTTTTCAAAACATATGCATGAACAATTCTTCAACATTAGCCCTTGTAAAATCTTGTGTTCCAATTTTCCTCCCCTTCCCCCAGGCAGGTAGAAGTAGTTTTAATTACCTTGAAGCAGCCAGGATCCTAACATAACGATTCTTCCTGCTCAGATTGCTGCTGTTTAACCAATTGAGCAATTTGAACCTCTGTGGGCTAGATTGATTATTTTTCATTCTGCTTGTAAACTTCAAGCTTTTTATTTTTTTATAACTCAGGTGTTCAAAGGTATCAACCTGCACTCAGTAAAACATGCTTATAGTTCCATGGCCCATGAGCTTACTCCATCCAAAGACATAGTTCACAGCAAATATTCTCTGTGATTCTTGTATACTTCCTACCATAAATCCCCCTAAATACCAATGCTTTCCTTCTAAGACTAACTTGTATTTCACTTTTTTGTATATTTTTATCTTTATTCACTTTGAATTTATTATATGTGTGTATATATATATGTGTGTGTGTGTGTGTGTGTGTATTTTATATGTATTTAGTTTTCAAAATTTGGGCAGCTAGGGGGTACAGTGCCAGACTTGGAGTCAGAAGACCTGAGTTCGAATGTGACCTCACACATTTAAGAACTGGGTGACCCTGGGCAAATCACTTCACTCTATTTGCCTCAGTTTCTTCATCTGTAAAATGAACTGGAAAAGGAAATGGCAAGTTATTCTAGTATCTTTGCCAAGAAACCCCAAATGGATCAATTGGAGAATGGCTGAATAAATTATGGTATATGAATGTTATGGAATATTATTGTTCTATAAGAAACGATCAGCAGGACGATTTCAGAGAGACCTGGAGAGACTTGCATGGACTGATGCTAAGTGAAATGAGCAGAACCAGGAGATCATTGTACACGGCAACAACAAGACTATATGATGATCAATTCTGATGGACATGGCTCTTTTCAACAGTGAGATGATTCAGACCAATTCTAATAATCTTGTGATGAAGAGAACCATCTACACACAGAGAGACGACTGTGGGAACTGAGGGTGAATCACAACATAGTATTTTCACTCTTTTTGTTATGGTTTGCTTGAATTTTATTTTCTTTCTCTTTTTTTTAACTTTGATTTGATTTTTCTTGTGTAGCAAGATAATTGTATAAATATGCATACCTATATTGGACTTAACATATATTTTTACCATTTTTAACATATATTGATTACATGCCATCTAGGAGAGGGAGTGGAGAGAAGGGAGGGAAAATAAAATTAAAAAATATCAAGGGCCAATGTTGAAAAATTATCCTTGCATATGTTTTAAAAATAAAAAATTTCAATAAAATAAATTATGGTATATGAAAGTAATGGAGTATTATTGTTCTATTACAAAAATGATGTCCAGGCTGATTTCAGAAAAGCCTGGAAAGATTATTTGAACTGATGCTGAGCAAAACTGGGAAGACATTGTACATAGCAACAGCAAGATTGTGCCGTGATCAACTATGACAAACTTGGTTCTTTTGAGCGATTCAGTGATCCAAGGCAATCCCGATAAATTTTGGATGGAAAACACCAGAGAGGAACTAAGGAGACTGAATGTAAATCAACAGATGTCATGTGCACTTTTGTTTTCTTTTTCTTCTGTTTTTTTTTCTCTTGTGGTTTTTCTCTTTTGTTCTGATTTTTCTCTCCCAACATGATTCATAAGGAAATATGTAAAAAAAAATGAATTTACATGTATAACCCCTCCAAAATGTTTTTTCCATGTAAATGGAGAAAAAAAAGAAAAAGAAATCCCCAAATGGGGTCACAAAGAGTCTAAAACTGTGTTCCAATTTAAGTTCTTTGCACGCAGGGTTTGTTTCATTCTTTACTTATATCCCCAGCTCTAACGACAGTGTCCAGCACATCTGTCAGCCACTTAATAAATACTTGTTGATTAATTTTAACTTTACTTAATAAGTATTTTCTTATATATTCAGCATTGTGCTAGGTACTGAGGGGAATAATGAGGAATTCGTGATTTTGCCCTTAAAAAGTTTTCAGTTTCATTGGAAAGGCAAGACTGATCCACATCAAACAATTATACTCTGTCTTGTTGAACATTAAGGCACCTAATCGTACAGTTAGTAGTACAGATTAATCATTATGTTAGTTGGGGCCCCTAGATCTTCTTTCCTCTGACAGACAGATCTAGTTCAACCTTGAGGGTTTCTCCTTGAAAATAGTATGGAACACTGGAACTTGGAGCATTTAATTAAGGAAAGAACTCTAGAAAAGTCAAGCAATACTCCACTTCTACAAAGATACATCAGTCTTAGAGATCTAAATTCCAGGTTTATAGGAATTGAGGTTGTTCCCAAATGGCGAAATAACTTGGGATAATTAGAAAGTCAGCTCTCACCCCCATCAGCACAATCCCTATGATTCATGTAGTCTCCATAAAAGTCATTTGCTTCTCTACATTAAGCTTTTGTGCCTTAGTGCCCCTCAGTTTTGTCCCTTTCTTTGAGTCCTGGGGTTTCCTGTCAACCTGATGTCTTTTTTTTTTTAATTTATTATTTGTATTTCCAAAACATATACAGGAATAATTTTCAACACAGACTCTTTTTTTTTTTTTTGCTTTTTGCTGAGGCAATTGGGGTTAAGTGACTTGCCCAGGGTCACACAGCTAGGAAGTATCTGAGATAGATTTGAACTCAGGTCCTCCTGACTTCAGGGCTGGTGCTCTAACCACTGCGCCACCCAGCTGCCCCTTCAACACAGACTCTTGAAAGACCTTGTGTTCCAATTTCCCCCCCTTCCCTTCTCTCCCTCCCCAGATGGCATGTAATCCAATATATGTTAAACATGGGAAAAGTATATGTTAAATCCAATATAGGCGTACATATTTATACAATTATCTTGCACAAGAAAAAGCTGATGTCTTTCCTAATGGAATGCAACTAACTACTGCTATCTCCACTGATAGGGTGGCCATCTTCCTATTTTCCTGGATAGTGTGATATTTCTTATGAGGAGATAGTTAACATCATCTTGCATCTGAATTGGTCAACTTATTTCCAGCTATTTTCTTTTAGTCAGCACAAAAGCCCTGTGCAGTCAGCACACAAATTAGAACAGCTGTGAAAACCATCTGACTTACCGGTATCACCTGATTCTTCCATTCCTCACTCATAGCTGATTCCATTTAAATGAGTTTGAACATATTATTCCCTTCTCACCTCAGAAAGCAGTTAATGTGTGCACTACCTCTCACCTCCCATTCTGCTAGTACCTCTCATCTACTCTTTTTTTTCTAGACTATGGAAAATACATTTAGGCTTTTTCATTTGTTTTTTCAATACTCATTCCAACACAAATACAAAAAGTTCATGTTCATCTTATTTAGATAAATGTTGCAAGAGTTCAGAGGAGAATGAGGTCTTAATTTCTTCATCTGTTGAAAATGAAGTATAATGGCTAATACATATAGCTTTATGGTTTGAAAAGAACTTTATATAAATAGCTTTAAAATGTATGCAGGATATACTTTTTAGTTTAATCTACATTATTAATACTTCGTCCATCACTATTAAAAAGTCTGGACAATCAACCAAACAATAAAGCAGGTCTAATTTGTAGCCTCTGCTGATTTTTGAGGCGAAAATACTTACACTGAAAATTTAGCAATTGAATAGGAGTTGGTTTATGATTTACGTGGGGCTTTTAAGGTTTACAAAGTAAAATCAACAAACATTTATTAAGTACCTAATATATGCCATATATGTGTGTGTATATGTGTATGTACAGAGAAGGGGAGAGAGAGAGAGAGAGAGAGAGAGAGAGAGAGACAGAGACAGAGACAGAGACAGAGACAGAGAGACAGAGAGAGGGAAAGGGAGAGGGAGAGGGAAGGAAGGGAGAGAGGGAGAAGGAAAGGGAGGGAGGGACAAGAGATACTTTGTGCTTGCATTTATATAATACATTAAGGCTTGCAAACCATAAATTACCCTGTTTGAACTCCATAACAATCTAGTAGGGTAGGTATTATTATAATCTCCATTTTATTGATAAGGAGTAAAGGCTTTATCATCCCTAGTTTTGTTGGATCTTTTTATTAGTAATTTGGGTAAAAGCATAAATAGAGTAGTGATCAAATTTTTGGATGATAGATGTTTCAATTAACTGATTCAATTAGCTGATTCAATTAACTCTTATCGAAAACATTTACTGAAAATGCAAAGCAAGAAAAGTTATATTACTTTCCTTAAACAAACCTGAGATATCCTTTTACCCAATTGCACATGGTATGTGTGGGAGAATGGGTATAAATTATGAAAGAGTGGATACAAGTAACCATTGTAGTGAGGTACATGGGTAGGAAACCATTTGCCTTGTGGCGGGGCTAATTCCCAACTCTCAAGCTGAGGGCAGGGATGTTTTTTCTCTTTCTCAGACACTGTCTTTACAGAGTTCACTGATGTACATGGCATCTGTGCTGGGCAGGTGTTTCTGCTGCTAAACTAGCCTGCTTTGTGGTCATACTGAGCTAGCTTCTTATAGAACAGACATTGTCAGACTTCAGCAGATGCTCTCAGCTAAGGCAGAATTTTGCTTTTTAGAAAGGGGAAGAGTCCTATTAGTCTAGAATTGGCAACAATCTAATCTTTTCAGCTCTCTCTCAGTTGGGTCCTTCCTTCCTTCTTCCCTCTCTCTCTTTCCTATTCTCCTCTCCTCTTTTTCTTTCCTTCTTTCTCATCTGCCTGGAGGCAGCCAGGAGGCAATCCAGAGTCCATAAGCACTCTCACAAATCATGAAGTCTTTCCTTTGACCATCTCTTCCTACTTTAGAAATAGATCCTCGTGGGGAAAATTCCATTATAGCCTGTGGTAGGTAACCAAATTCTCATCTGTGAAGGAAAAGTAATAACCAAGCAATATACACTTTTCCAGTAATCACAAAATAATATTGGGTTTTATGATTCCCCAGGTATTAACTCCAAAGTTAATTTGCAAATGAGCAACTGAACCACAAAGAAAACTGAGCAGATTAGGACCAACCCAGTTTAATTAAGAACATCGTCTCAAAAGCTGCATTCACAATGTTTTTATGGGCAACTCTTGTGTTGTTTTTTTTTTTTCATCTTTAGCCCAAAGACAAGACATCAAAATGACCTGTCTGAATGGGGCATACTAATAAATAGACAGATCTTTATTTTTTTATTTTTAAAATTAATTAATTTCTGCCTAGAGCACCACTTATATTTACAAGGTGCTTTTAAGGTTTACAAAGTAAAATCAACAAACATTTATTAAATATATAATATATACCATATATATGTACAGAGAGGAGGGGAGAGAAAGAGAGAGAGAGAGAGAGAGAGAGAGATTTTTAAATTTTTTTTTTTAATTAAAGCTTTTTATTTTCTGGTCAAAGGTTATGAACAGACAATTTTCAGATGAAGAAATTAAAACCATTTCTAGTCATATGAAAAGGTGCTCTAAATCATTATTGATCAGAGAAATGCAAATTAAGACAACTCTGAGGTACCACTACACACCTGTCAGATTGGCTAAAATGACAGGAAATGATAATGATGAATGTTGGAGGGGAGGGGGGAAGACTGGGACACTGATACATTGTTGGTGGTGTTGTGAACTGATCCAACCATTCTGGAGAGCAATCTGGAATATAATCAAAGAGTTATCAAACTGTGCATACCCTTTGACCCAGCAGTGTTTCTATTGGGCTTATATCCCAAAGAAATCTTAAAGGAAGGAAAGGGCCCCACATGTGCAAGAATGTTTGTGGCAGCCCTTTTTGTAGTGGCTAGAAACTGCAAACTGAATGGATGCCCATCAATTATTGAATTTATTATGATATGTAAATATTATGGAATATTACTGTTCTATAAGAAATGATCAGAAGGATGATTTTAGAGAGGCCTGGAGAGATTTACATGAACTGATGCTGAGTGAAGTGAACAGAACCAGGAGATCATTATACACGGCAACAACAAGACTATATGATAATCAATTCTGATGAACATGGGTCTCTTCAACAATGAGATGATTCAAACCAGTTCCAATTGTTCAGTGGTGAAGAAAGCCATCTACATCCAGAGAGTGGACTATGGAGACTGCATGTGGACCACAACATAGCATTCTAATTCTTTCTGTTGCAGTTTGCTTGCTTTTTGTTTTCTTTCTCATTTTTTTTCCTTTTCGATCTGATTTTTCTTGTGCAGCATTTGTGGAAATATGTATAGAAGAACTGCACATATATTGGATTACTTGCTGACAGGGCGGGGAAAGGAGAGGAAAAATTAGAACACAGGATTTTGTAGGGGTGAATGTCAAAAACTATGTATATATATGTATATATATATACATTGAAAATAAAAAGCTATAATTAAAAAATTAAAAAAGTTTTTTATTTTCAAAACCTATACATAGATAATTTTCAACATTCACCCATGCAAAACCTTGTGTTATAATTTTTTCCCTCCCTATCCCTTCCTCTAGATGGCAAGTAATCCAACATATTAAACAAATCTTTAAAAGAAGAGCAGTTCCTTTAGGAAACAATGATTCTAATAAAATAACTTCAAGCAGAGATATTGTTATTTAATGGTTCTTATTCTTAACAGGGGTAAATTATTTGTCCAGGCTCACATAGTTCAAGTATCTGAGGCCAAATTTCACTATAACACAGACTGTCTTAATAGAGGTATACTAACCAGAATGAATCAAATAAACATATAAGTACCTAATATGTGCCAGGTGGGGAAACAAAGTGGCTTAATAGATAGAGCACTGTACCTAAACTCAGGAAAACCAGAGTTCAGATCTGGGAACAAGGTCAGCTTCTTTCAGTTGTGTTCAATAGATTGAACAACAAAAACAAATGCTAAGCATTGTACTAAGTGCTAGGGATAGAAAATGAAGAAAAAGCCAGTTCTTGACCTCAAGGAGCTTATAATCAGTGAATGAGAATGTCACTGTCTTCTGGTCTCACTATGCTGTGTTTGGAACAGTATGTCTAATTTTGGGTGCCATGTTTTAAAAGGGGCAATGGGGATGTTTAACTTGAAGGAAAGAAAACCAAGGATCAATCAATCAATACTTATTGAGTGCCTCCTATGTGTCAGGCACTATATTAAGTGTTAGTGATACAAAAAGAGGCAAAAGACAGAACTTGCCCTCAAGGAAGTCACAATCTAATGGGAGAGACAACAAAAAACCAAATATAAACAAACAAGCTATATATAGGATAAACAGGAAATATTTTTTATTGTGAATTTGTCATGTTTATTTTTTAGATTTTTATTTTCAAAATATATGCAAAGGTAATTTTCAGTATCCATCCTTACAAAGTCTTGTGTTCCAAATTTTTTCTCTTTCTTCCCTCTACCCCCTCCTCTAGACGGCAAGTAATCCAGTATAGATTATACACATGCAATTCTTCTAAACATATTTTCACATTTATCCTGTTGCACAAGAAATATCAGATCAAAAAGGAAAAAAATGAGAAAAGAAACAAAATACAAGCAAACAACAAAGATAAAAATACTATGCTGTGATTCACACTCTGTCCCCACAATCCTCTCTCTGGGTACAGATGGCTCTCACCATCACAAGACCATTGAAACTGGCCTGAATTGTCTCATTGTTGAGAAGAATCACATCTATCAGAATTGATCATCTATAATCTTGCTGTTGCTATGTGTAATCATATCCTGGTTCTGCTCATTCCATTTAGCATCAGTTCATGTAAGTCTCTTCAGGCTTCTCTGAAATCATCCTGCTGATTGTTTCTTATAGAACAATAATTCCATGACATTCATGTGCCATAACTTATTCAGCCATTTCCCAACTGATGGGCATCCACTCAGTTTACAATTCTTTGCCACTATAAAAAAGGATTGCAACAAACATTTTTGCACATGTGGGTCCCTTTCCCTTCTTTAAGATCTCTTTGGGATATAGGCCCAGACTGCTGGGTCAAAGGCTATGCACAGTTTAATAACCCTTTGGGCATAGTTCCAAATTGCTCTTTAGAATGGTTGTATCCGTTCACAACTCCACCAACAATGTATTAGTGTCCCAGTTTTCTCACATCCCTGCCAACATTTATCATCATCTTTTCCTGTCATCTTAGACAATCTGAGAAGTATTAGTGGTACCTCAGAGTTATCTTAATTTACATTCTCTGATCAAAAGTGATTTAGAGCATTTTTTCATATGATTAGAAATGATTTTAATTTCTTTGTCTGAAAATTGTCTGTTCATATCCTTTGACCATTTATCAATTGGAGAATTGCTTATATTCTTATAAAATTGGGTCAATTCTCTATGTATTTTAGAAATGAGGCCTTTATTAGAACCCTTGGATGTAAAGATTTTTTCCCAGTTTTCTGCTTCTTTTAATCTTGTTTGCATTGGGTTTTTTGGTTCAAAACCTTTTAAATTTAATATAATCAAAATTATTCATATTTGCATTTCATATTGTAGTCTAGTTCATCTTTGGCCATAAATTCTTTCCTTCTTGACAGATCTGAAAGGTAGACTATCCTTTGTTCTTCTAATTTGCTTATAGTATCACTCTTTATGTCTAAATCATGAACCCATTTTGACCTTATCTTGATATAGGGTGTTAGGTGTTATTCAATGCCTAGTTTCTGCCATACTATTTGCCAATTTTCCCAACAATTTTTGTCAAATAGTGAATTTTTATCCCAGAAGCTGAGGTCTTTGGGTTTATCAAACACCAGATTACTATAGTCATTGACTATCATGTCTTGTGAACCTAACCTATCAACTGCTTTATTTCTTAGCCAGTACCAAATCGTTATGTGACCTCTGCTTTATAATATAGTTTTAGATCTGATACAACTAGGCCACCTTCATTTGAATTTTTTCATTAATTCCCTTGAAATTCTTGACTTTTTGTTCTTTCAGATGAATTTTGTTATGATTTTTTCCTAGTTGTATAAAGTAATTTCTTGGCAGTCTGATTGGTATAGCACTGATTAAGTAGATTAATTTAGGTAGAATTGTTTTTATTATATTAGTTTGGCCTACCTATGAGCACTTGTTATTCTTCCAATTGTTTAGATCTGACTTTATTTATGTAGAAAGTGTTTTACAATTGTGTTCATATAATTCTTGATTTTGTCTTGGCAAAGACTTCCAAATATTTTTTGTTATCTACAGTTATTTTAAAATGGAATTTCTCTTTGTATCTCTTGCTGCTGGACTTTGTTGGTAACATATAGAAATGCTGATGATTTATGTGGATTTATTTTGTATCCTGCAACTTTGTTGAATTTGTTAATTATTCTAGTAGTTTTTAGTTGATTCTCTAGGATTCTCTATCATCATATCATCTGCAAAGAGTGATCATTTGGTTTCCTCATTACCTATTCTAATTCATTTAATCTCTTTTTCTTCTCTTATTGCCAAAGCTAACATTTCTTTCTTACTTTTTTTTAAAGTTTTTTATTTGTATAACATATGTATGGGTAGTTCTCCAGCATTGATCTTTACAAAGCTTTCCATTACAAATTTTACCCCCAGTCCCCTCCCCTCCCCTAGATGGCAGGAAGTCCACTACATGTTAATAATGTTGAAATACAAAGCTAACATTTCTAATACAATATTGAATAGTAATGGTGATAGTAGGTTACCTTGTTACACCCCTGATCTTACCAGGAATGGTTCTAGTTTATTCCCATTACATGTGATGGTTTTAGATAGATGCAACTGATTATTTCAAGGAAAACTTCATTTATTCCTGTGCTCTCTAGTATTTTTAATAGGAATGGAGGTTGGATTTTGTCAATGATTTTTCTGCATCTATTGAGATAATCATATACTTTGTTAGTTTGATTATTAACATAATCAATTATGCCAATAGTTTTCCTAATATTGAACCAGCCCTGAATTCCTGGTATAAACCCTATTTGGTCATGGTGTATTATTCTGGGGATGACTTCCTGTGATCTCTTTGCTAATATTTTATTTAAGATTTTTGCATCAATATTCATTAGGGAAATTGGTCTATAATTTTTTTTCTCTGTTTTGACCCTACTTGGTTTAGATATTGACACCATATTTGTGTCATAAAAGAAATTTGGTAAGACTTCTTCTTTCCCTATTTTTCCAAATAGTTTGCATAGTATAGGAATTAATTGTTCTTTAAATGTTTGGTAGAATTCACTTGTAAATCTATCTGGCCCTGGAGGTTTTTTCCTTAGGGAATTGTTTAGTAGCTTGTTCTATTTCTTTTTCTAAAATGAAACTATTTAAGTAATTTATTTCCTCTTCTGTTAACATGGGCAATCTATATTTTTGTAAGTATTCATCCACTTCATTTAGATTATCGGATTTATTGGCATACAGTTTAGTGAAATAGCTCCTAATTATTGTTCTAATAAATAGGAAATATTAACAAAGGGAAAGCACAAGACTTAAAGAAAAGCTGGGAAAGACTTAGGAGATAATTTTGTTCAAATGAATTATCACATGGCAGAAGGATTAAATTTTTCCAGCTTGGACCTATTGGGAAGAACTATGACAAGTTCCTAATAAGGAAGAGGCAAATTTTAGCTTGATATAAGGAAAAGTTGTTCAGAGCCAAGATCTTCTTTTTGGATTCACACAAACCCATACAGTTCTCCCTCAAGATCTTGGCTCCAAAATTTGCCAGGAGAGGAAAGGAGAGATTCAGTTATTGCTTTCAACTCTTCCCACTTCTATAGACCTGATCTTTATTTAAATTAATGATCCAGTACTTTTCTAAAATCTTCTCTCCAGGTGAGGTCATAAACATTAAATGGCCCAAAAGTCACCAAATAAGTCTATGGTTCAGTTCTCTTAAGTTTTGGATTGCTCCCTATCTCTCACTCTCCCGAGTATTTGCCAAGGTCTGCTGATTTTATGTTTGCAATATCTCTCCAATACACTCCCTTCTCTGTGACACTGACACTGCTCTAGTATCTACCATCTCTTCTCTGGATTATTGCAATAGCCCACAGATGGGTCTGCCTCCCTGCTTCTAGTCGCTTTTCCATTTTAATCCATTCTCCCACTGAAGTGATTTTCCTAAAACTTGGGTCTGACCACTTCATTCTTCTATTCCATAAATTCTAGTGTCTTCCTATGACAAATACAGAATGCTCTATTTGGCATTCCAAGCCTAGCTCCCTTCAGCTTTTCTAGTCTTACTATCCCTTATTCCTTGATACATACTCTTTGATCCATAAATACTGGTTTACTATCTATTCTAAACAGGAGACACTCCATCTCTTGAAAGAGGCATTTTCTCTGGCTGTCTCTCAAGCTTAGAATATTCTTCCTCATTTCCACTTACTGACCTTCCAGACTTTCTTAAAATTCTAATTAAAATTTCACTTCCTATAAGAAGCCTTCCCTATCCCCTCCTAATTCTAATACCTTGCTCCTTTTAATTATTCCTATTTATTCTATATAGTTTGTTTTGTATATATTTGTTTGCATGCTGCCTCCCTATTATATTGTAAAGATTGTAAATTCCTTGAAGAATTTACTGTCTTTTGCCTTTTTGTTGTACCCCCATAGCTCTTTGCAGTATGTAGGAGGCACTTAGGGGAAGCTAGATGGCCCAATAGATTGAGTTTCCAGCCTGAAGTCAACAAGACTCATCTTCCTTAGTTTAATTCTGGCCTCAGACACTTTTACCAAGCTGTGCAACCATGGGCAAATCCCTTAACCTTGTTTGCCTCAGCTAATCTGTAAAATCTGTAAAATGAGCTGGAGAAGATGGCAAACCACTCCAGTATCTTTGCCAAGGAAACCCAAAATGGGATGAAGAGTTGGACATGATTGAAAAATGACTGAGCAATAAGCACTTAATAAATGTTAATTAATCGACTTCCCTTTAACTTCCTGGCCTCATGGCCACAAAATAAATTAAAACAAAAAGGCATTTTAAGCAAAGCCAACTGATAAAAGTGTATCTGAGGGTGTATATCACATTCTACCTCTGTTTTCAATTTTGAGAAGAAGAGGGATGTTTCCTTACTGGTTCCCTAGAACTGATTTTCTTTTTATGGTCATGATCAATTCTATTCTATTCAACAATAGATATTTATTAAGAGCTTGTAATTTGCTAGGTACTATGCTATTTCTTAGGGATTCAAAAACAAAAAGATTCTATCTGTGAGATATGTAAACAGATAAACTCATGTTTTTGCTTTTTTTTTTTTAATCTTTCTTTTTTGGTGGGGGTTGAGAAACCTGGATTTATTTCTTTGGTTGAAAGAGCTCTATTTCTGTCAATGCAGATCAGAAATTGTTAGGCAATTTTCTGGGAAACTGAGAGATTAAGAGATTTGACCAGGATCTCAATGCCAGTACCTGTCAAAGTTTGAACATGAACACAGATTCTACTAGCTAGTAGTCTAGTTCTCTATTGATATGTCAGACTGATTTTTGAAGATACATACAAAATAAATATGATATAATTTGAACTCAGTATTTTCTGACTTATTGACTGCAAAATCTGGATGCTTTGAGAGTCAGTAATGTTCTTCCAAAAATCCACTTTCAACAAGAGAAACAGCTCTTCCCTGCCCTGCCCCTCAGCTCCCCATTTTCTCTGATTTGAGCATATCACATGATTGTACCTGGAGCTAAGGTCCTTTCAGTGTCACAAGTGTTAGATCCCTTTAGGTGACACATTTTTCTGGCCTGTTCTTGTGGAGTCCTTGCCATATGATATGGAACTCTCTCCCTCTGGGACTTTTTGTGATGGGTAAGGGAAGGTCACATTCTTCTATCCACAAGAAGTTGTGATATCACACATGTTGAATAGATAAATTTGAGCATTAACCCCCTGCCTCTGGTTGCCTCTTATGTATGCTTTAGGTTTTCTTTCCTGAGAATAGGTGTCTAACAGTGCTCCTAATCAACAAACTTGAATGGAGTTTTTGACTCTCACAGCTGATGAAAGTTCTCTTTTGGGCAGAAATGGACAAAACTTCTGGGGAGAAACATCTCCCTAGAAACAGAAGCCTTAAAAGTCAAAGACATGATGGGAGCAGAACCAAGATGGTGGAGAAAAGCCAGGAAGTTGCCTGAGCTTTCCCAGTTTCCCTTGGAAACAATTTTTTAAAATCAAGCCTCTGAACAAATTCTGGAACAACAGGATCTATAAAAAGACAGAGTAAAAAGATTTTCCAGTTTAAGAATATTTTGAAAGCACTTGAGGAAAGGTCAATTTCTTTGGGGTGAAAGGAGAATTCATTCCAGCACAGATGGAGTCCAGGGCAGCCTGGAGTCTTAGCCACAGCACAAATCAGCATTTCAGACCCCTGATGCTGTCTCCACAGGACAGTAGTACAGCAGACTAGCAGTGGAAACTCCAGCCACAGCACAGAAGGCAAATTGCCAGCCCTTGGAAACCAGGCAACAGCAGGGGAGACTAGCTTGAGCTGCCTCAGCAATATGAACTAGTCATACCTGAGGCACCAATGCCCCAATCTAATGACCCTGCACAAGAAACTGGGAACAGTGCCCCCTGCACCCCAAGAGAAGAACTCAACTTTAAAAACCAAAAAGTAGACAAAAAATGAGCAAAACCCAAAAAAGAACCTTAGAAAGCTCTCATGATGACAAAAAGACAAAATGTGTACATGTGAAATTCAAAGAAAGATATGAATTGTCTCAAGCCCAAAAAGACCTCTTGGTTGGGAAATCCAGTCGACATCCCTCAGGGTAGCAGGTCTGCTGCCCTATTATTTCAATTAAAGAAACTTTATTCTGCAGCTCATGGCTCTGATTTATTTCAGAAGTAGATAAATTCCATCTCTCCACAATCTTAAACCATCATATCTCATTTAGACATTCTGAGACCTGTTGCCTCATCAAGATGGACTGAAGAGATTAACTATAGGGAAACACTCTGACCTAAACAGACCTAATCTAGGGCCACACCAAAGTTATCCCAAAGTTAAGACATTTCCCTTTTCCCCAAAAAATATCACCAGATATTCTCCCTCTATTACACAACCTCCCAAATAAGAAAAGTTGTTGAACAGCCTCACCTGATAGGTTTCTTTTGCCACCTTTCCCCAAACTGGGTAACTATTTATAGGTGTATCTCCCTTTATCCTGTGGAGTTGCTAGCCATCTGGCAACTGCCCATATTTTAATGCTAATTAAATCTTTTATTTTCTAGGGTTAAAAGGAAAATTCTTTGTTCAGACTTTCTCTCTGAATAATGAGGCAAAACTCAAAAAAAAAAAAAAGAAAGAATTAAAAGAAGTTTATTTTAAAAAAATAAATCAGTATGGTGATAGGCTGATCAGTAGAAATCAGCAAAGGACTCAAGATGAAGTCAGCTTTTATTGATAATATTCATAATGATTTAAAGACAATTTGGGTAGGCCCACATCAGCAAGAGAAAATGGGTCATTGTGCCTCAGCTCCTCCCCAGTTGTTGCTATGTTCCAGATAGCAGATAATACTGCACCCTGGGTGATACCTCTCCCAACACTGATTGACAAGCTGGTTTGGGAACAATAGGGTCACTGAATCAACATAACTTTCAATATTAGCCTTGCCTTTTTTATTAATTGACCTCAGGTTAAAAGGACCTAGGAGGGAATTTGGTGGAACTATTCATACAAAGCTGGTGAAAGTGAAATGCCTATTCAAGTCTTACTTAGAGTTTAATTGTTTTAAATATCAATCTTCTGGGAAAGTACTATCATGATAATCATGTTACTGTTTTGTGTTTAAATCTTTATCAATGTGAGCTTGTGAGAGTTCTGTATTTTAAGAATTTCTTTTTTGTGTGAAGTAAATTAGTAGCTATTCTGTACCTTATTTTCAGTATATATCAAATATCTTTCTATTCCTTTTTGGTAAGACTTTAGATATAGCCTAGGTGGTGCAGTGGATAGTGCTGGACTTGGAGTCAGGAAGACCTAAGTTCAAATCCAGCCTTAGACGATTAGTGGCTGTATAACCCTAGGCAAGTCACTTAACCCTGTTTGCCTCATTTTCCTCACCTATAAAATGAGCTGGAGAAGTAAATAACAAACCACTCCAGTAGCTTTGCTAAAGAAACTCCAAAGAGGTTATGAAAACAACTAAACATTAAATATGAACTAAACTTTAACTTTAAATTATTTTCCTTGAGTAGGGGGTATAAAGTGTCAGAGAATAGAAAAAAATCCTGAACACCCCCCTTCAGAGACCAGATGCCCCAAAGACTAGATATGATCCATACAAATATTTTCTAAAGCTAGGCATCCCTTTAGAACATGACAAGTACCCCAATCCCTCTGATTAAGAAATAGTTCTACATGTTATACAAATATGGAGGTCAGCCTGTATAAAGACTCAGAATTGAGTCTTGTTGTATATGGGCAGTCACAAGTAGGTCAATTAATTTATGAGTAAATATTGCAAGAAAAAGGAAAATTTATCAAAACCTAATGAAGGAGAGGATCTTAAAAGAGCATAGAGCCAAACCAGGTTGTTTCTAAATAAAAGAGAAATAAGAATCTTGTAATCAGATTTTATGGCCTGAATAGCAGAAATGATTGCTAGATTAGAAAAATTTGAATCCACAATGGCAAATCTCACCAAAGAAACAAAATAGAAAATAACTAATTGGGAATGCCGACATAAAAAGTAAAACATAAGTTGTCGGAAGAGAATAAAAAAAGAATAACATTAAAAGAAAACATGATCTCCATGCAAGCAAAACATATTGATTTGGAAGATAAGATGTGTGGAAACAACTTAAGGAGTAATTACAGTTTTCCTCAAACAGCCTGACTAGTCAAAAAAACCTGAAAACTATGTAAGAAACAAGAACTGAAACTTCAGAAAGCAAAAGAATATCAATGATAACTCTGTGGAAGATATGTTAATAAGGGGAAGAAATTTGGGGAAAGTAATTAACATGAATGAATAATTAAGATAAAATGAAACAATACAGGAGAGAGGTGATAATGATCTGAACTAAGATTGTTGAGAAAAAGAGACAGTGAGAGGTATTGTAGATATATTGAAGGCCAAAATATAGGGATTTGAGATGTGAATGGTTAACAAGGAAGTGGAGTCAATGAGTCTGGACAGCTTCTTCTAGGCATTTGGGTATAAAACTGATAGCTTGTGGGAATTGTAGGATCAAGTGAAGGCCTTTTAGAGATGAAATAGGTCTGGGT
Organism: Myrmecobius fasciatus; assembly: GCA_023553655.1. Classification (NCBI taxonomy): domain Eukaryota; kingdom Metazoa; phylum Chordata; class Mammalia; order Dasyuromorphia; family Myrmecobiidae; genus Myrmecobius; species Myrmecobius fasciatus. The sequence continues at coordinate 40,998 of JAJPUD010006344.1, forward strand.
TAAGTTGTAAGCACTAGAGAAAAAGAGCTTTGATTACGACTGGTTAGATATGAGGGATGAATGAAAGTGAGGAGTCAAAGATGATTCATATATTGTGAACCTAGGGGCCTGGAAGAAATCTTTGTGGGTTTTGTTTTTGTTTTTTGTTTTTTAAGGAAAAAAAACGCATCTATTTCTCTAGCTAAATACAATAGACTATAACTACAATAAAGGAAGTTGAGATACCTTGTAGTTCACAGGAAATAAAATCCAAGAAAGAATCAATAATGTCTAAGAAAGGATACATGATTCTAGGAGAATTCTTAACAGAAATGGAGAAGTTAAGAGGAAAAGAAAAATTAAGAGGAAAGATGATGAGTTAAGTAGTGGAGATGTTGAATTTGAAACACCTTTAGGAAATGAGCTGGAGCTGTCCAGCAGGCAATTGGAAATACAAGTCTGGAGCTCAGGAGAGAAATGACAGCTGTTTAAGAATCATCTGCAAAGAGATCATTGTTGAATCCATGGTAGCTGATGAGAGCACTAAAATAGTGTAAAGGGAAGGAGATGGCCCAGGATAGATCCCTGAAGTATAACCACATGTAGCAGGCAGGAAATGGATGTTGATTCTTCAAAGAACACAGAGGGAAAGGTTAGTCAGATGTGAAAAGAACTATGACAATGGTTTTATAAACATATACAGAGAGGAAGAAGTGTGCTCAGATGGAGAGAATTGTCAGTAGTCTCAATGGCAGAAAAAGCAGAAAGAATGAGGACTGAGAGAAGGCTATGAGATTTAGCAATAAAGACATTACTGGGACCTTGAAGAGAAGTTTCAGTAGAGTGGTGGTGGTAACCATTGCCAAAATATAGGGATTTGAGATGTGAATGGTTAACAAGGAAGTGGAGTCAATGAGTCTGGACAGCTTCTTCTAGGCATTTGGGTATAAAACTGATAGCTTGTGGGAATTGTAGGATCAAGTGAAGGCCTTTTAGAGATGAAATAGGTCTGGGTTAAGTTGTAAGCACTAGAGAAAAAATAAAGAGTAGAGAAAGAGATGGAAAAATCAGGGAGAAAGAAACATTTATTTGGTTTAATGAGTAGAAGAGAAGATATAAAATGGAAATAATTAAGGTTTGGATTTTAGGATGAAAATGAAGTAAGAGATTCAAGAGACAATGGGACAAGGGATTCAAGGGCAGAAAAAAAAGATACTCATTGATTTAACTACATTGTCAAGATTTTGAAGAAAGGAAAATAAGACCAAAGCCTGGATAAGGAGAGAAGAGTAAAAGGTTGTGGTAAAGATAGCCTTACTACAAACTTATTAGTTTGGGAATACTGAGGCATTGGGATTAATAGAAATATATAGTAGAAATAGTCAAGGATGTCTCCCAATTTGCTGGGCTGGGGCACTTCCATGGGGCTAAAGATATGCTTTCATCTCTCTCTTCGAGATATATGTTTTTTCCCTTTGCTAAAGGATGTGCTTCTTGCTGAAATGACTTAATTCCTTATTGATGATTCCCATAACTAGAGGGCTGTGTAGAAGATGATTGTCTGATTCAAGATAAACTAGCCACTCTGTGAGCTATAAGATTACCAAGGAGAAACAGGTGTCCTTCTTTTGAAATGCATTCATTGCTTTTTTTCCACTTGAACTTCCAGCAAATGGAGATGGGGATTCTCTTCCAACCATTTCCCTCCCAACCAGTGGCAAAAGAAGCCATAATCACATGACAACAAATATATGTGCTTGCCTCAGTAAACCTGAATCCTAGTTGCCTATTTCCTTCCCTAAGCACAAGATAGCAACTTGCTATCATGAGAAATAGACGTTTCCTACTTTCATGACTGCCTGAGTAGTTTATGAGGTTGGGCACTTTTGAGTATCTCATTTATATCTGTATTTACTCCTGCAAAGCTCTAATGAGCCAGGCTTTCTTGTGGGATAACTTCACAAAGAATCCCAGTGCTGACTGCAGAAAGAAGTAAAACATAAGATCATGGGGCAAGTAGTTGAAACTGAAAGAGCTATAGCAGGACAGGAAATGCAGGGCTCAAAAAAGAGATTAAAAGAAGTAAAAATTTAATCAACAGTCAGAATTACCAAATTCACCCTTGGAAGATTGTCTCAGAGGGTATCTATTCCAACCTTTAATAAGAATATCCTCTACATGATCTTAACAAATCTAGCCTCTGAATGAAGACCTTTAATGATGAGGAAATCACTATTTCTTAAAGAATTCATGGATATTTATAATTATTTAGAACTTTTCCCTTTTATGAGGCCTAGATCTTATAAGGGGTGGGTGTGCTTAGAATTATCTATATAGGTTATGTCTACATGGATCTGTATAGATATGGCTCATGAAGATTCAAAGGTAAATATTTCTAGAGTTTCCTTTTCTCATCCCTTTTTCCAAGAAAGACTAATTTCTGCCAGGAGGGGAGCAGGAGGTTGGGACCAAAGAATGAACATCCTGCTCTCCTTACAAAGAATAAATGCTAGGCTAGAATTATATCTATATACTACCTTAAATATTACAAGTTTAGCGGAAATAAATTTTAGGTTCAAGTTGAGCTATCAATCACTATCTTTTAATGAGGAAAGAGTACCCTAAGCTATATAGACAAGGTTTGATAACCTTTCTACAAAATGCCAGTTGCACAATGAACATATACAGAAAATAGCAAATAAACCCATTAATCCAAATAGCAAACAGAAATTGGAGAAAGTATACATGAGAACATGTATTAGGCATTAATATACATAGTGAGCAAGTTCTCTCACTAGGAGTGAGAATCCCAAAGTCAACACAAAGAGAGACCCAAATCCCACTCAAGGGGAAAGTCTTTAGTACAATAAGGTAAGGATAGGGATATGATCAAAGTGCTGATTCTTCTACATGTCAACTTCTTCCCAGAGTCTCTCTGTCTCTATTCAGGGATCTATGGACCTAGAGGTCTTTGTTGTTGACCCTGGAAGCCAGAATATCAGGATTTCTCCTTCCCCAGATCCCTGCTAATTCCACCCTTCATATAGTTATGGAGTGTTGAATAATCAATAATCAATAAAGAATTTTCCATACAAATGGGCTTGAGGAATGGATTGTATGCCTCTTTGAAACTTCTACCCATTGCTTCTAGTTCTGTCTTCTGGTGCTAGAGAAAACAAGACAATTTTTTTTCTCCCTCATAGGACAACTTTTCAAAGACAGCTAAAATGGCTTCATGGCTTCTCTTTTTAGGCTAAATACTCGCCCCATTTCTTCAATTGGCCCTTTTGTGGTATGATCTCCAATGACCTCACTCCCCCGTGGCCTTTCTTTAGAGTTTCCAATTTAGCAATATCCTCCCTAAAATGTAGTACAAATAACTTTGTGAAACCAACTAAAATATATAATTTAACAATCTATATTCAACACCTACTATTTGAAAAATCCTGCATTATTAACTCGGTAGGAGATGTAAAGACGTATACGTTAAGGTTTCTTTTCTCAGGTTGGAAGAATACTTTTTTAAAAATGTAAACCTGATGATATTATGAAATTATATTACTTCATCTTTAAAGCCTTTCCAGATTTTTCCCTTGGGAAAGTGGAAAGAACAAAGGCTAAGGATTTCCTTTGAAATGATATAAGAATGATCATAAAACTTAACTCTTGTTTAGATGAGATTATTGCCTCCCACCCACCTGGAAAGATTGGAGCCCTGACCAACATAGGGACACTGTTTCCTCTTTTGGAGTTCAAAGATATTTAATACAGGAAAGAACTTAAGAGGAAGTGATTCAGGAAAGAACTTAGTGGTGATTATTCTGTGATGTTAACCTAAAAATGCTATAGTTTAAAATACCATGATCTTTTTCCTCTTTTTTTATCTCAACATTGTCTTGGGACAAAGACATGTTGAAGGGCCTGGGGAAACTCTCACTCTAATAACTTTGAATTAACCTAAAATTAAATTGCTTTTGGCATACTGATAGCTAAAATACCTTATTTTTCTTTGATATCAGGAAAATTACAACCCAATTGAGGCAACAAGACCTAAGTTCATGCAAAGCTAAGGGAAGAATTGATCAATGAGGTCCTAGTCACTGAAATAGGAATTCTTAATCTTTTGTTGTTTCATTGGCTACTGTAGCAGTCTAGTGAAGTCAATGGACCTCTTCTCATAACAGTGCTTTTAAATGTATAAAACAAAATAAGTAAAATGACAAAGAAAACCAAACATATAGAAATATAATCATCAAAATATTTAAAAAAAACCAAGTTTATGGACCTCAAGTTAAGAATTTCTAATTTAGAGCAGGAGATCAAGATACAGCATAGAACATAAATTTATAGGATGTTTCTGGTCTGTGAAAGGTCTAGAAATGGAAGAGCTAAGAGATGAAAACTGAGTTTTCTGCAGGCTCCTTCATGTCTATGCAGTTGAAGACAAGTCTTTTATTTTCATCAGAACTTCTTTGAGATTAGAGTTAGTCACTAGAAAGTCTCTGCAAGAGGAAGCAATGACATAGATAAGTCATATTTTTCATTTGAAGCCTGGTTTTCTGTGGGAAAGTTAAGGAACTCACCCAGTGGTCAGTGCCTGCTCATGGTGATATTTATAACCTGCCTTGACAGAATTGTTGAATAAATTTGATACTATTTTCCTCCATCATGAATCATTTTTCTCATCTCTTGGCAAAGAAATGATGGACCATTGATATAGAATGATACAGAAATATATTTTCAGATGTGACAAATTTGTGAATTTGTTTTGCTTAATTATACTTAAGTCAGTTGGGGGGGGAGTTGTGAGGGGAGACAGGAGGATAGTAATAAAGAAGAAAATATTTGGAAAAAACCTCACACTTTTCAAATGAAGACTATGTGAATTTAGAATTTTGCATTGACCACACAACTAAATGTTTCAGAAGACTATTTAAGATTATCCAATCAGCAAGCATTTATCAAGCACCTACTATATTCCAGAAACTATGCTAGGTTATAGGAATATAATGAAAGAATACCTGCTTCTATGGAGGCAGGAAAATACCATGTACACATATATGCAAATATTCAATATCCATATAGTCTTTATATAGGCTAACTTTATATAACCTAACTTCCACTTCTACCTGATGAGTTGAGTCCCCAAAGTAAAACTACATATCCCCTTTAGAGTTCTACAAGTATCCCTGAAGAATCAGAGTGACCCTCTTCTAATGCTACTGGCTTCAGCCCTCATTCTGGTATGTTCTTTCCAATGTCAACCAACAGTAATTAACATTCCACTATTATTTAACCAAATTCATATAAATTAGCTTTACAATAGAATATTTGCTAAGAAGGTTGAGCAAGAATTAAAGTATATTCTCCCTTAACAACTAGTGTGACACTTTTCCCCTATATTACCTTGTTCCTTGGGAAAAGTGGGCTCAGATTTAAAGCATTCATGCTATCAAGTTCAATTCCAAATATGGCATAGCTAATGGATGAGTGGCTATCCCTCCTTCTTCGTCACCTTTGATCCACTCCTAAACTGAGTCAAAATGGTCCCTCAGGATGTCATTTACTACCAGACTCAATTATTTACTAATCTGTTATAGGCTCAAATTCCTGGACTTTTAGGAAATCACTGTTCTGATCTTCTTTGAAGCTTGCAAGGTCATGGCTTAGTCCAAAAGTCCTTTACCTAGAAAGAAGAAAGAACAAGTGTAAAGTGGTAAAGAATAGAAGTCTGAATTATTTGGTCAATTAGTGCCTGTTGAATGTATTCCTAGTTCTGGCTCAGCAACCAATCAAAGTTCATTTCTTTACAATGAGGTTAGCAGACTGTAAAATAATTATGGCTGTACAAGCTCTGAAACCCAGATGGAAACTACAATCAGCTAAGCAAGTCTGATGTACAAGCTTATAAGGGATGGGCTTGACCAATCTCCCATCATGTCAAAAAAATAAATAAAACATAATTTGGAGTTCCATTGACACTAATATCTGGACAATCTGGAAAAACATTATGTAAGAGTTACTATTTGACATGGGCTTTGAAGGAACTGGGAAGTCTAAAAGGCAAAAATGAAGAGGAAGAGCACTTCAGACATGGGAGAGTACTTGACCAAAGGCACAAAGACAGAAGGCAAGATATTATAAGTGAAGAACAGCAAGAGACCAAGTATGACTAGAACATAGACTAAAAGAGATGTGGAATAAACCAGGAGAGTAGGTAGGTGTCAGATCATAAAGGGATTTAGATGGTAATAACTTCATATTTGTTTTTGAACTAATAGCAGGGCACTGGAAATTATTAAATAAGGGAGTGAAATGACTTTAGATCTATGATTTTTGACAATTGTGTGGAAGATAAATTGGAGACAGGACTGACAAGTCGGAGAGACTAGTTGGGAATTTATTACAGTTGTACAATCTATAAACAAAACAAACAAACAAACAAACAAAAATGGTAAAAGGGGAAAGGGAGAATAGTAATACCAAAACAAAGTTCTTTCTTTAACAAAGGAGAAATCCAAGGCTAAAGAAATTTATAGAGTTAATAATATAAAACATAGAAATTTTGTTTAGAATGATCTAGTTAAGTCTAGCTTAACTAGAGAAAGTTTTTATTCTCTTCTAATGAAAAAAATGATTACAACAAAGAATGGTAAGGACAAGTTTTTTGTTTTTTTTTAATTTTATTTTATTTGCAAAACATATGTATGGGTAATTTTTCAACATTAACCCTTACATAGCTTTCTGTTACAGATTTTTTCCCCCCAACTCCCCACTCCTCCCCTAGATGGCAGGATATCCACTACATGTTAATTATGTTAAAATATTTGGCAAATCAAATATATGTATACATATTTCCAAACTTATCATTGTTGTGCAAGAAAAATCGTATCTACACGGAAGACATATCAGATAAAGGAAACACGATGTAAGCAAACTTCAATCAAGAGTATGAGAATGTTATGTTGTGGCCCACATTTCACATCCCTCTCTCTGGGTGTATATGGCTTTCTTCAGTGAACAATTGGAAGTGGTTTGAAACATTTCATTGTTGAAGAGAGCCATGAAGGGCAAGTTTGATAATGATAATAGCATTTATGTAGCTCTTTATTTGCAAAGTACTTTACAAATATAATCTCATATTATAATTTTTAATACTAGTTACAAATAGCTTAGACTCTTTCTTTTTAAAGGGGGGCTATATATAGAATATATGAAAAAGCAGAATCCAGTCTATGTTTTTGTATTGTCATGCCATGGCGGTGACCATGCCAATGGATCATAAGTTTTGCCTTCAAAACTTACACAGTGTTGAAGGCTTCAAGTAATGAGCCAACAACAGACCAAGTTTATAGTCTGAGGATGAATCTATTTAATTCCAGAGTCAATCATTAGTAATCATTTAAACATTAAATGATGAATTCTATGAGCATGGCACCCATTAAACAAACAAGAATATGAAATAGCCCTCAATCTGATTTAAAAAAAATATGGCTCTTCTATTTCCACAGTTTCACTGGTTATGAGATCAAAAAGGAGGCTAAAGTTGCTAAGAACCTTATGATTTTTAGATTGTCTATAAACATTAACTGGGCAGCCTGGTGGTGCATTAGATAAAGTTCCATGCTTGTAGTCAAAAAGTCCTAATTTCAAATTGACCCTCAGACACTTACTAGTAGTGTGATTTTGGATAAGTCACTTAACCCAATTTGCCTCAGTTTTCTCATCTGTAAAAATGAGCTAGCAAAGGAAATATCAAAACTACTCCAATATTTTTGTCACAAAAACCCTAAATGAAGGTATTAAGATTCAGATATACAAGAACTGAACAATAGCAAAAATATACATTAACAGTAGATGCTCTAATTGTGAGATCTTTGACCAAAGACAAATACTATTGAACTTACATGGTACTGGAAGAAACGAATGGCATCAATATTGATATTCTCAGTTAAGTTAAATGATGGTTCCTTATGTATAGTAGTGTTATATCCATTATCCTCCTCACTTATTGGTCACTTCTCAGTTTGTTACTTGATTTATTACCATAAGTTTCTGGTTTCTATGGTAATATAGGGGTATGTTTGAATATTTCCTCATTAATGACCAAATTGCAATATAGCTTTCATTAATCAACTAAGTTTGGAGTGATCAGGTTGTTAAATACTATTTATTTAATAAACTGGAGAGACCTTTCCTTCCATAAGCAATTGCTCATATATCTCTTCAAATCTATTCTCCTGACCTCAAATAACCATCAAAGATATTAACAATATTATGTATCAATAATAAACAGGCATTTAAGATTTTTTAGTTGGGAAAAAGATTATAATCACAGTCACTTCATACTTTCACTAAGTGCAGATGATATCACATATGAGAACACAGAAGTAGGATCACAATCTCATATCATTTTGTTCATTTAGGATACCAAATAAAGTCTTTTTAAAAAATCCTCTTCATCCTCTTTGCAAGATAAAGGTCATACTAATTTCATCAGGAATGATTACTCCATCTGCTTTATCTCTATCTTCCCTAGAATCTTTCCACTTACAATAGGAAAGGAGTCCATCTCTCAAGATATTACTGTGAGTGCTTTCTCCAAACTGGCAGATAAAACTTCATTTCCACAGCATTCTACTTGACTTTTAAAGCTATCATAACTGCTTCTGTAGTCTCTGTGGGAGAATCTAGTGAAACAAATGTTATATCATGATAAATAAACTCATAATACAAAGGGAAGTTACAATTAAATAGAAATATAGTTCATAGGTTCTCCTTAAGCAAAAAGTTGAAGGAATTGATTTTATATTTGAAGGCAATAAAAAATAGCACTTCATGGAACATTTGATCTCATTTTACAATGCTCTGGGAGTGCTGGCCACTCAAACTATTAGACAGCCCCCTTTCCTGTGTGATGTTTCTGATCCATAATTCCATGGGATGGTCATAAGAGATCCCACATTCATATGGTATCTTCCCTTAGTCTCAGTGTTGTTGAACCATTTTCCCCTCCCTTTTTTTCCACTGCCCTCCAATATTTCCAGCATCCTTAGCTTTCTCTCTCTCCCCAAACACCGAGTTATTTAAATGTCCACTCAAATGGGCAGCTAGGTGGTGCAGTGGATAGAGCACCAGCTCTGAAGTCAGGAGGACCTGAGTTCAAATCTGATCTCAGACACTTAACACTTCTAGCTGTGTGATCCTGGGCAAGTCACTTAACCCCAATTGCCTCAGCAAAAAAATAAAAAATAAATGTCCACTCAAGCCATCATTGTGGTAGGTTGAAAACTCACAGTCCATTCCAATGTTGTATTCCCTATTGATTCAGGAGCTCTAATAATCCAAGAAATTACAGGGGTAAAATCTAAGCTATTCAGTGGAGAGATACATAAGAGATATTATAGAGATAGAATTCCTTCCCCTTTAGGGGAAGGAAAAGGGCAAAAGATAAAAACATTAATACAGTGTTTCAGATCTCATATTTAGTTGTTTGATAGAATAATGGTTCCCTCAATGAAAACAGGGAAGATTCATGGAAGGTCAGGTTTAGGAGAGGAGATTATGATTTATATTTTGGACAAGTGATATTTGAGATACCATTGGAACATCCAGGTGAAGGTGTTCATCAAGGAGTTAACAAGATAAGACTAAAGTTCAGGGGGGAAGTAGGGTTACACATATAAATGTGGAAGTCATATGTGTAGAAGTAATATCTCAAGCTACAAGAAGTGATAAAACCACTAAGGGAGAGAATTCAGAAGAAGGCCCAAGATATGAACCATTGGGAAACAGTCATACTTAATTGATGGGGATAGGTTGAAAAAAAAAAGCAATTTAAAAAGAGAAATCAGACAATAGAAGGAGAATGAGGAGATAGTTGCCCATTCTTCTGGTCTTCTGACTTCATCATTATCTCTAATAACTCATTCTTTTGTAAGATTGCAACAACTCTGAAATTTTATCTCCTTAATACCCAATATCTGGCACATAGTGTTTAATACAAGTTTTTCATTTGTTCATTCATTTATTTGACATGGGCAAAACAACTTAGAACCAATTTTTCTGGAGGCAGTCTGGTGCAATGCCTTTGGAACCAGAGGACCTTAGTTCAAATCTTAGCTCTCTCTTGACTATCTTTGTGAAGTTAATTAAACAAGTTAATTAAAATCCCTAAGCTTCAGTTTCCTCCTTTATAATCAAGAGGTTATATTAGGTGGTTTTCTACTGTTGCTTCTCTAGAGGTATCAGTGAATAGATTGCTGGGTCAATATTCACAAAATCCGAATTCAAAGGTAATCTTAGAGGTAATCTTAGTTAGTAAATACTAACTGTGTGACCCAAGTCACTTAGCCTATATGCCTCAGTTTCCTCAACTACATGGATGGGATAATAACCACATCTCATTCTCAGGGGTGTGTGAAGATCAAATGACATAATATTTGTAAGATGCTTAGCACAGTGCCTGGCATACAGTAAGTGCTTAATAAATACGTTTCCTTTCTTCATGATCTGCTTGTTGTTCATTCTTTGTTCTCCAAGAGGACCAATATGATTCCTGATTGTCCTCCTTACGTGGTACTAAACACACTTGCTTCAGGGCAAACTTCCTAGTTGGAAAAAAAATCTTTTAAGTAAATATTTTGTTTGGTTCCTCCAGATTCAGGAATATTTTCTAAAACAGTTTGTTCTAAAACACAAGTAAACAACTATAAGGAATTGGTAGGGGGTAGAGGTGATAAATCCCCCTATCGAGATACATGGGGTTTAATAAATTCCTTTTTCCCATCCTCCTCCCATCCCTGTGTCCTATTCATTCATGAGTTGAATTGTTTGCTTCTGTGCTGTTAGTTCAAATTTAAAAAAAAAATTCATTGGTCTAAGATGCCATATAGGTACAAGTCCTGAGCAAAACAGCCAAGTTAAGAGTCTAGACTTCCTTCCATACAGTTTCTCTTCCAGATTGAAATGCCTGTCTTATTGCCTGGTAACTAATCTCTAATCAGGAGAGGAAAAGCAGGAAGACATTCTTATGCCCAAGGGGAAGCCCACAGAACCTGGAACTCGATTACATCAAAACTCCATGTGCATTTTGACCTCCTCTAACTTGATCCCTGACTCCTATCCATAGGAAGGCAAAGCACAAAGAAGCTTAGAGTTTATAAGGGTATCACAGGTTATTTAGTCCAATCCCTGTCTGAAGCAGAAATCAGCCAACAAGTATATTAAATACCTACTATGTGCTCTGCCCTGTGCTGAACACCAGGAATATAAAAACAGAGAAGACAAATTCTTCTATCAAGAAGATTAAAGTCTAACTGGGGAGAGAACAAATACCCAAATATTTACAGAATAAATATAAAGAGAATAAATATGAGGTCTTTAACCACAAGGGATCTCTATTCACTACATCTGTGAGAAGGGTCATAGATTTAGATCCAGAAGGGGCCTTAGGGACAATTTGGTCAAATTGACTCCACCCCACCACCCACCCCCACTTTACAGGTTAGGAAACTGAAACTCAGAGAGATTTAGTGATTTGCCTAAGGACACACAGACTGTCAGTGGACAGGGGCTAGATTTAAACCTAATTCTTCTAACTCCAGAAGTGGTGCTTTTTTGACTTGTGTGGAAGTTGTGCCATTTTTATACATTTCTAATTATTTAGAACATGGCTAGATAAAACAGCGGGTAGAGCCGCTCGTCTGGAATCAGAAAGACTCCTTTCTCATTTCAAATCTGACCTCAGATACTTATTAGCTGTGTGATCCTGGACAAGTCACTTAATTCCACTTACCTCAGTTTCCTCATCTGTAAAATGAGGTAGAGAAGAAAATGGCAAACCATTTTGGTATCTTTGCCAAAAAAAAAAAACACCAAATGGAGTCACTGAGAATCAGACATCACTGACAACGACAAATTTTTCAGGAAGTTTTAAATGTGTTCAACCATTCACTGCTTCAGTAACTTTCAACTGTTCTTTCTACTTATGCCTTCTTATGCCAAACAAAATATGTCTATTCTTACTTATACATGATAACCTTCCAAATATATGAAGGATGTATTTCTGCCCCTTTCCCTTTCTTCTCCAGATCTCCTTTCCAAGCTAAATATTCTTAAGCTTTTTAACCATCCTTCCACCTAGCAAAATTTTAAACCTCTATGCCATTCTTCTGATCATTCTTCAAAGGAAATGTTTCAGTTTGTCAATGCTTTATTAATTCTGCCCTAAATAAAAGGAATCACTGGTGCAGATATTTCTTGCCTGCCTTTGAATGAAAAGCCAGCGGGACAAAGCTCCCATCTGTGGAATGATGTCTGAGTGCATCTAAGTCAGAACCTTCCTACAAACATAATCATACGGTGTGCAGAGGAATAGGAATTACAAAGAAGATTCTTTCAGCCTCTTACAGTTGAGCAACTGAGTCCCCTTTTATTTCTTTCAGGTTTTTACATGTGTGATACAAAGAAACAGGAATGACAAAGTTGTAGATAAATTCCTTTGGTCCTTGACATCACAACTCAGCTTGCCCCATCCACCTTGAAGTCCTTGTAGTAATAGATGAAGGAGGAGCTGAACTATTCATCAAATATAAGGAACATCCTTAGTGGATATTTATGCCCTTGGTATTGAGGAACTCCATTTGCATACTCCTTTGGTACTGTTTCCCTTCCCTGATAGACTCACTGTTCTTGGTCAGGGGTATCTACACTACTCCTGCCAAAGACGATACTCCTATTCTGAGACCTCAGTCTTTTGGGGACATTTTGTACCATTTGTTTTAGGAACTCCATGTTGAAAACAAAGTCCATTGTTGGCCCACTACTGTTAGTAGAGGACTCCTTACTTGTCCCCAGTTATATAAGTTGGGAGCTACTAGTCCTATTCCTCTCTACAATTGACTTTCTTTTCTTTTTCTTTTTTTTTTAATTAAAGCTTTTTATTTTCAAAACATGTACATGGATAATTTTCTTTCTTTTTCTTTGCTTTTTGCTGAGGCAATTGGGGTTAAGTGACTTGCCCAGGGTCACACAGCTAGGATGTGTTAAGTGTATGAAACCAGATTTGAACTCAGGTCCTCCTAACTTCAGGGCTGGTGCTCTATCCACTGTGCCATTTAGCTGCCGCTACATGGACAGTTTTCAACATTCACTCTTGCAAAACCTTGTGTTCCAAATTTTTCCTCTTCTTCCCCCTTCCCCCTCCCCCAGATGGCAAGTAATCCAATATGTTAAACATTTACAATTCTTGTATACATAGTTCCACAATTATCATGATACACAAGAAAATTCAAATCAAAAAGGAAAAAAATGAGAAAGAAAACAAAATGCAAGCAAACAACAATAAAAAAGGTAAAAATACTATGTTGTCATTCACACTCAGTTCCCACCGTCCTCTCTCTGGGTGTAGATGGCTCTCTTCATCACAAGACCATTGGAACTGGCTTCAGTCATCTCGATGTTGAAAAGTCTTGTCCATCAAAATTGATTGTTGCATAATCTTGTTGCTGCGTATAATGATCTCCTGGTTCTGCTCACTTCACTTAACATCAGTTCATGTAAGTCTCTCCAGGCCTCTCTGAAATCATCCTGCTGGTCGTTTCTCACAGAACAATAATATTCCATAACATTCATATACCATAATTTATTCAGCCATTCTCCAATGATGGGCATCCATTCAGTTTCCAGTTCCTTGCCACTACAAAAAGGGCTTCCTCTGCAATTTCCCATAACTTCTAAAACTCAATTTCTCTTTCTATGAGTTGGGAACCATATTTGCACTTTTATCATTCCTTAGGACACTTACTGGAACATATTATACATCTAGGTTTTTAAAGGCACTACAATGTAACTAATCCTTCAGCTCTTTGCTGAACCTTAAAATAAAAGTTTAATATTGTCTTTTTTCATAATAATTTTTATAAATATCCTTCTTTTTTTCACTCCAATTTTTTCCTTGTAGCAAATGAAAACAATTATGAAAAAAACCCAAATTAGAGTGACTCTGTTTAACGTCAGCAACATTTTTTTCTTTTTTTTTTAAGCAACATTTTTTCTTAATAATTCTTAGCCTTTCTTTTGAAGATGGGTGGATATATTTCATTTTTCATCCTTTGGAACTATTTATTACTGGCTTTTCAATTACTCAGAATGTGACCTCCATTTATTCATATTTCAATTTGCAATGTTGTAATCACCATCTATATAATTCTTTTTATTCTATTTATTTTATTCTTTATTAATTTACTATCATATATTATATTATGTATTATATATCTTATTATTATTATTATTATTTTTGCTGAGGTAATTGGAGTTAAGTGACTTGCCCAGGGTCACACAGCTAGGGAATATTAAGTGTCTGAGACCAGATTTGAACTCAGGTCCTCCTGACTTCAGGGCTGGTGTTCTATCCACTGCACCACCTAGCTGCCCCATATCTTATTATTCTGTATTAATTTATACAAGTTTCCCTATGTTCCTCAGCATTCTTCATGGTTGCCATTTCTTACAGCACATAATATTCTAATATATTAATTGTTTTTTTTATTAATCTTTCTTTCCTCTCTTTTTTCTTTTCTTCTCTTCTCTTCTCCATCTCTCTGCCTGTCTGGTTGTCTCTCTCTTTAATTTTCATCAATATAGATATCCCCCAGGAGTAAACCAACTTCCTTATCAAAGCAGATCAGCATTTGTTCTGAAACTTAAGAGTTTTAGAGACTTGTCTATAGCAGAGAGAGGTTGGGTCTTTCTTTCCGTTAAGACTATTGGCATTATTAAGTGCTCATTGCATGTTGGGCAATATGGTTGGCAGTGAGGAAAACTACCAAGGAAAGGCAAAAACATATTATAGATTGCCTGTAAGGCCTCAATTCCTGGGGAAGTTCCTCTCTTCATCTTCCTGTTTGTAGCAACTTCCTGCTACTTCTACTGAGACATGAGCTTCCCTTAGCCCCAGAGTCTATTCAGGGACAAAACTTGTTCATCTGGGCTACTTCCTGTACAAGAAATCAGTCTCCTTCCTGAGGGCATGGTCAAAGACAAATTATGTTCTCCTTTTAGGTCAGATATTACGTATCCCTTTCAAAATCAGAATAGAATCTTGTATTCTAAATATCTGCAAAAAGGCATTATAAATGCCAGCACAGAAGAATAAGGACAATTTTACAAGCCTGGGGCAGCTGGATGATGCATGGATAGAGTCAAGAATGAGAGTCTAGGGAGAGACATAAGGAAACAGTTTTCCAGTTCAAGAAGGACTTCAAGAAAGGTCAGTCTCACTGTGGTGAAAGGGGTGGGCAGCCCAGCTCAGGAGGGGTCTGGGAAAGCCAGAAGGAGGGTCTTAATTACAACCACTCAGCAACTGAGCCCCTCAGTCCTGGCTCCGTAAAACTGGAGCACAGCAGAGCAGCTGGGAGCCTCAGGCCCAGTGCAGAAGGCAAATTGCCAGCTCAGGAAACCAGGCAGGACTAGGTCAGGCTGCCCCCAGTAATGTGAGCAAACACAAGGGACCCCTGTGCTCAAAGCTGTGCCCTCGAGCAGAGCTCAACTTTAAAAGTCACAAAATAGGAAGAAGAAAGAAAGAAAATCAGCAAGAAACAGAACACACCATAACCACAGAATGCAACTGAGGTGGCAGGAAGACCAAAGCACCCACTCAGAAGAAAACAAAATGCCCCCATGTGAAATCCCAAAGGGAGACATGAATTGGTCTCAAGCCCAAAGAACCTTCTTAGAAAAGCTCATAAAAGATTTTTAAATTCAAATGAGAAAGGTAAAAGAAAAATTGGGGAAAGAAACAAGAGGTATGCAAGAGACAGTCAACAGCTTGGAAAAGGAAAACAATTCCTTAATGTTGAGGGCCAGTATTGAGTAAGGAACAGGAAGAACCTGCTCCAGGTATTACTTGGAGAATGCATGGGACAGGAGCAAGGAATCACAACTATACTATTTATAACTCTGTTTTGACAAGTACCTTGTTATTAATAGTTACTGTTATTGATGATTCTGTTACAACAGATGTCTTGTTACTGCTCTTTAAGGTGGGATTGAAATATCAAAGTATGATCTATGCATTAACCCTGGAAGGTATATAACATCACCTGGAAGTAGCTGGTGTTAATGTAAAACTAGCTTAAAGAGCATGTAAACCCTGGCTCTCAGATTAATAAATGGAGATTGCAAAGTATATTTTCTGCCTGGCCTCAGATATTCATTTTAAATTCACACTGGAGTTGAACTCCATTGAAAAATACAGTGAAAAATAGCTTAAAAATACAATTGGTCAAATTTTTAAAAATCCACTGAAGAAAACAACACCTTTAACAGGAGAATTAATGAAATAAAAAAAAAAGAGAGATACAAAAGCTAAGTAATGAAAATTAAAAACTAGAACTGGACAAAAAAAAGCTAATGACTATGAGGCATGAGAAATCAGTCAAACAAACTAAAACAAATGAAAATATAGAAGAAAATATAAAATACTCATTGGAAAAACAACAGACCAGGAAAATAGATTCAGGAAAGACAATTTTAAAATTATTGGACTACATGAATCCACCACCACCAAAAAAAAAAAAAAAAAAAAAAAGATAAAAAAAAGAACCTGAACAGCGTTCTTCAATAAATTATTTAAAAAAACTGTCCTGATACTGATACAAGCTAGGTAATAACGTTAGCAATTTAGTGTTTGATAAACCCAAAGACCCCAGCTTTTGGGATAAGTACTCAGTATTCGTCAAAAACTGCTGGCAAAATTGGAAACTAGTGTGGAAGAAATTAAGGCTGGACCCACACCTAACACCATACACCAAGATAAGATCTAAATGGGTTCATGATCTAGATATAAAGAGTGATATTATAACCAAATTAGAGGAACAGAGGATAGTTTACCTCTCAGACCTGTGGAGATGGAATAAATTTATGTCCAAAGAAGATCTGGAACTCTTAATTGAACACCAGATAGATAATTTTGATTATATTAAGTTAAAAAGTTTCTGTACTAACAAAACTAATGCAGACAAGATTAGGAGGAAAGCATCAAATTGGGAAATCATCTTTACATTTAAGGGTTCTGATAAAGGTCTCATCTCTAAGATATATAGAGAATTATCTCACATTTATAAGAATTCAAGCCATTCTCCAATTGATAAATGGCCAAAGGATATGAACAGACAATTTTCAGATGATGAAATTAAAACTATTTATAATCATAGGAAAAGTTGCTCCAAATCACTATTGATCAGAGAAATGCAAATTAAGACAACTCTGAGGTACCACTACACACCTGTCATATTGGCTAAAATGACAGGAAAAGATAACGATGAATGTTGGAGGGGATGTGGGAAGACTGGGACACTGATGCATTGTTGGTGGATCTGTGAACGGATCCAACCATTCTGGAGAGCAATTTGGAGCTATGCTCAAAAAGTTATCAAACTGTGCATGCCCTTTGACCCAGCAGTGTTTCTATTGGGCTTATATCCCAAAGAAATCATAAAGGAAGGAAGGGGCCCCACAAGTGCAAGAATGTTTGTGGCAGCTCTTTTTTTAGTGGCTAGAAACTGGGAACTGAATGGATGCCCATCAATTGGACAGTGGCTGAATAAATTATGGTATATGAATGTTATGGAATATTATTGCTCTGTAAGAAACGACCAGCAGGACGATTTCAGAGAGGCCTGGAGGGACTTGCATGAACTGATGCTGAGTGAAGTGAGCAGAACCAGGAGATCATTATTCACGGCAACAACAATACTATATGAGGATCAGTTTTAAGGGACATGGTTCTCTTCAACAATGAAATGCTTCAAACCAATTCCAATTGTTCAGTGAAGAAAGCCATATACACCCAGAGAGAGGGATGTGAAATGTGGACCACAACATAACATTTTCATGTTCTCTATTGAAGTTTGCTTGCACTGTATTTCCTTTATTGGATTATTCTTGCTTGTAGATATGATTTCTCCTGCACAAAAAATGATGTGTGACAATAACTATACATATATTCGATTTCTTAAGTATTCTAACATAATTATCATGTAGTGGATATCCTGCTATCTAGGGGAGGGGTGGGAAGTATCTTCTCATTTCTCTTCATTTGAAGCCAGCTTGATCTCAGAATGTTGTCATACTTTTCTTTTTTTGTTGTTGTGTTGTTCTTTCCATTTACATTGTTATAGTTATTAGGTATATTGTTTTCTTGGCTCTGTTTATTCTGCATCAGTTTAGATTTCTCTGTGCTTTTTTGTATTCATCACACACATAATTTCTTTTAGTGCAGAAGTATTCCATTCATATACCAAAATTTGCTTAGTCATTCTCCAATTGATAGGCATTGCTTTATTTCTAATGCTTAGCTAACATAAAAAGTGTTGCTGCAAATATTTTGGAATACATGGAGACTTTTTTCTTACTGATGATTTCCTTAGAGTATAAGCCCAGTAATGGAGTCTCTATTTCAAAGAGTATGAACATTTTAGTCCTTTATTTGCATAATTCCAAATTGCTTTCTAAAATGATTGTGCCATTTCACAGCTCTCTAAAAATATATTCATGTGCCTATCTTCTGAAAACCTTTCCAATATTGACTGCTGCCATTTTTTGTCACAAAATAGATTTAAAAAATAAAAAATGAATGCAGAAGGGGTCATAAATAAAAAATAATAAATTTGTTACTACCTTATTAAATTAATGTTTTTTAAAAATAAAACTGTAGGAGCAGCTAGATGGTGCAGTGGATATAATGCAAAGTCAAGAGATCCTGAGTTCAAATCTGACCTCAGACACTTATTACTTCCTAGCTGTATTACCCTGGGCAAATCACTTAACCCTAATTGCCTCAGCAAAAAAAAAAAAATTTAACTATATACAGACGTTGTTTTTTACATGATCTTTTTAAAAAAAGGAAATGAAATTAGTTTCTCAGAACATCTTAATAGTCATTCAGACTCTTTGTGATTATGTTTTGATCAATAATGCTGATTTTTTTCTTTTTTAAAATATTCTATTTATTTTATTGTGTGACTCTCTCAGAAGAAGAAGGGAAAAGATCCTGGGGGGAATTATTATGATATGAAAGACAACACCACCAAAGGACAACAGTAGAAATTTATTTTAAAAATATTCTTATGAATACTAATTCCTTTTCTAGATATCATGAGGTGATAAGGGCCTGCACTCAAATCTGGAAGAGATAATTAATGTAGTAGACAACAGTATCAGGACTCAAAAAGGTCTTGATAAACTAAAGCATTGGGCCCAACATAAAAGATGGCATTCAAGAGAGATACATGTAAAATCTTAATACTTTGGTTCAAAAAATTGATTTCATAAGAGCAAGATTGGGTAAGCATGGTTAGATAGGAGTTTTAAAAAATTTGGAGAGTTAGTGGACTGTAGCTAAGAGATGTAATAGCAGTGTGATGTGACAGTCAAAAAAGATAATGCTGCTATGACATGGATAAGAGATTAATATGTCATAATATTTATAAAATCTTTCACTCTTTCCAAAGTAGTTGCATGCACATTATTTCATTTGATTCTTTTGACACCTCTATAAGGTAGATAGAGCACATATCATCCTTATTTGACAAATGAGAAAATTGAAACTCATAGCTTCAAAGGCAAATGGCTTGTCCAAGGTCACAAGTTAAGTAATTAAGAGACAAAGCTAGGCTTCAAACACTGGGATTCCTCATCTAGGACACTTTGTATTGTGGAGACAAAGAGGTATAGACAAAGTCCTCTCAAGTGGTGGCTTGACTGGTGTAAATGAAAAGGAAATACTGAAAACAATTTTCAAATTTCAAATCCAGTAATCATATGATCTAGAGTCTTTTAAGGGACAGAAAACTTCCATCTTTTTAAGGATGACAAAAATATAATTAACAAGATCTTTGAATTTTGATAGGGGAAATAATTTCCAACTTGAATTAATTTTATCAAGCCTTTAATTCATATGGTAATCTCAGGAAAGATGTTGCTGTTGACTATAGCTAAAACAAAAAAGGACTTGAAAGCCTCTGATGCAATTTCAAAGTGCTAGTATTAACTTTAACAGCATACGATTAATGTTGCAGCTGAGCCAAATTTGAGGAACTGGTTAGGATTCAACAAGCAATTACCCTAAACCCCTTACTTGGTTTCCAGTTTTCCTATAGAGAATCTTGGCCATGCTTCTTCAACCATGAAAGAAAGACAAGGAAAATGTAATGAATGTTCTTGGGAATGGGGAGGGGAGGAACCTCCAAGTTTAGTCCATTTGAGCCTAGGACTCAATCCACAGATCCCTGGTTAAGACCCAAGTTGTCAGCACTGGGGAGGCAGCAGCGGGGTTGCCCTTTATATTACTGTTGTTATCATATAAATCTTTCTTTGGGTTCTGCTTACTTTACTAAACATCAATTTGTACAAGTCTTTCCCAGATTCTCTTAATTCTTAATATTCATTATTTCTTCTAGTGCAATGATAATTCCATTACCTTGATACACAATTCATTTAGCCAATTCCCAAACAATGGGAACCCACTTTCCTTCCAGTTTTTTATTACTATAGAAAGAGTTGCTAAAATATTTTTGTATATTTGGAATATTTCCCTCTGTCTTGGGATGAATGCCTAGTAATGTTATTTCTGAGTCCAGGGGTACACTTTAACTGGGTGTTTTTGTTTTGCTATAATTCCAAATTGTTTTCAGGAATGATTGAACCAATTTACAGCTGCAGCAACATGGCAGCTTGTCTTGCTATAATCCAGTGGTTTATAAATTCTACCTGTGATGCTTACTATGTGATCTTGGGCAAGTCACTTAATCTATAGTTTTCTTATTTGTAAAATAAGGGAGATGGATTAAGTGACTTTAGTGGCTCATTCAGATTCATGATCCACTGAGTCCCAGTCCTGGTTCTGCTACCAGCTTGTTACTTGATCTCCATTTTGCTCTTTTCCAGCCTTCTTTTTCTTTATCTAGAAAATGAGAGGGTTGAATGAGGTGATTTCTAAAGTCTCTTCCAGCTATAATAGTTTTATGTTCTCAGGGCCCTTCCAGTTCTAATATTGGTTTCTTGAAATTGTTCCAGTATATTTACCTTTCTAGGTTTCTCTAATTTCCTGTGTTTGCATTTCACTATGCAAAGTTTGCCACTCAGTTCTGGTCTTTGTATCAAGAATACTTCAATGTGCTTTAATTTTATTAAAGTCCATTTTTCTGCCTCCTTCTTTCCTCCTGCCTCATACTTAGATTTGTGGGCTGAGTTATTTTCAGTTGCAAGCCTATATCTTTGGCCTTTTGGAATGTCATATTCAGCAATTTCCTGTTGTTTACAGGAAATCTATAATATAATCTATATATTAAGCTTTTGAGATCCAGATGAGTTCCTTGTTATTTGAATTTTTTCTTTTTTGACTATTTATAGTATTTTTTTCTTTGTCCTGGAAGCTCTGGATTTTGTCTGTGACGTTCCTTGGATTTTTCCTTTTGATATTTCTTTTAGGAGATAAACAGAAAATTTTTTCTACTTACAATTTGTCCTCTGGATAAAAGATCTGGAAAGTATTCTTTTACAATTTCTCAAAATATAACATCTAAGCTTTTTGTTCAGTCGCAGAGTCCACGATTCTTCATTTTATCTTTCCACATGGTAGAGATTATTCCAAGTCCAGGTCTTCTCCTAGAGTAGTCAACAAACATGGAAATCATGATGCTTTCAGGCTTGGAGTCCTGTGGCAGCTCTGACAATCCTGAGCAGAGATCCCCATCCCCAGCTTCTTGTCTCCTTTTCACATCACTCCTCTGAACCTCTTTGGGCTCCTGGCTGTCTTCTGGATTGGCTGAAGGAACTTATTTGTGTTTCCCTTTGATTTTATTAATGACTACTTCCCCTGGACTTCATCTGATGCTGTTTTCTCATCTTTACTGGGGAGGTTTTTTTTTTTTGTTTGTTTTGTTTTGTTTTGTTTTTTAAAGAACTAGGGTTCAGTAGTTCCTATTCTTACTGGATGTCCCTTATATAGAGACATTTTTCTAATTGATTCCATTTACTCAAAAACTAGTCTCATTATAATTTGATTTTCATGTATAGATCTTCCTCCTGAAATAGGTGTTCCTTTCTGCCAACCAGGGGTTATGGTACCAGAGGAACCTTCCAGATCATATAGAGTCATTGAATTTAGAATTGAAAGAGTATTAAAGACCATCTAGCATGTTGCACTGTGAAGAAACTGAGGTTTCAACCATGCAGTGTAAATTATAAACGGTAAATTTATTCTTTTGGAGAAGGAAATGGCAAACTACTCCAGTATATTTGCCAAGAAAACTCCAAAATGCTGTCACAAAGAGTCGGACATAACCGAACAATTGAACAATAAGCAGAAAGGTTTTATAACTCCTAAGTAGAACAAGTAATTGTAACTGCAACTCAGCTCCTCTGACTCCAACACTGGAGCTCTTTCTTGTTCTGTGTTCTTTTGTCTATTTGATTGGATGAGATCATCTTCCGTGAGGCTGATTAGGTGTGACACTTTATCCAGGGTTGGATCACAAGATCACCAGAAGGCGGCAGCCAACTTCCCCCTAGTCCCTGTGTGGATGACATGAGAGACACTGGCATAGGACCATCCAGCACACCCACCTAGTAGGAAATTAATAAATGTTTATTGATTCTAAACTAATGATGCTAGGAGGACAAATCCTGAAGTTCAAGAGGCAGCAGATTCTTTACTTTCCTGATCAGTCATCAACTTGTATATCCCATCTCTACAAAAATGCTAATCTAAATTGTATAAATATATATGCTTATATTTTTATCATGTTTAACAAATATTGGATCACTTGCCATCTAGGAGAGGGGGTAGGGGGAAGGAGGGAGAAATTGGAACACAAATTGTGGCCTTCACCACCTCATGCCTGGATCATTGCAATGGCCTCATGGTGGATCCACCAGCCTCACCTTACTCCAATCCATTAGTCAGCCAATAAAGGAATTCCTAAACCCAAATCTGACCACGCCACTTCTCTACTCAATACAGTGGCTCCCTCTTGCTCCCAAGAGCAAACACAAAATACTCTGATGTTCAAAGCCCTTCATAATCTTGTCCCCTCCTACCTATCCAGAGTTCTCACAATTTACTCCTACGTGTGTACTCTTCAGTCCAGCTACACTGGCCTCCTGTCTTTTCCATGAACAAGACACACCATTTCTTGTTTTCTGGCAGTCCTTATTCCTGAAATACTCACTTTTCTCTGATCTACTCACTGACTTCCTTGGCTTCCTTTATGTTCAACAGAATGCCACCTTTCATGTCACCCATCCTAATCCCACTGTCTTCCCTCTTTATATATATATATTGTTCACATGTTATGTCCCCCGTTAGATTGTAAGTTACTTGAGGACAGGGACTGTCTTTTGTCTCTTTGTAGCCCTAGAGCACAGTGCCTAACACCCAGTAGGAAATTAACAAATGTTTATTGATTCTAGATTAATGGTACAAGGAGGGCAAATCTTGAAAGTCATGAGACTGCAGGTCCCTTGATTTCCTAATCAGGTATCCCCCTTCTCCACAAAAATGCTAATCCATTGTATAGAATGGGCTCAGTAACAGATGTGTGCTGGTAAATGTTTAACAACCAGCTATATGGGCAGGTAGGGAGAGAGAAAAGTAGAAATGTAGAGAGAAATGTCTGAATTTTTAAATTTAATCTGCATCATTAACAATTTCTTCATCATCTTAAGTCTAGATAATCTCAACAAACAAATCAAACCCTAATTTGTAACATTTGCCAATTTTCTAGACATAAAATGTTCAGTCATTTTGCAGACTTGTCCAGCTCTTCATGATCTCATTTGGGGGTTTTCTTGGCAAAGATAATGGGGTGATTTATTATTTCCTTCTGCTTTGTAAAATGAGGAAACTGAGGAAAATAGGGTTAATTGTCTTACCCAGCGTCACACAACTGGTATCTGCATCTGGATTTGAATTCAAGTCTTTCCTGATTCCAAGTCCTGCACTCTAGCCATTGAACCACTTAGCTTTTCAGAACCCCACTGAAAATTTCTAAATTCAAAAAAATTCAAAATGAATAATTGGCTCAGGAGAACCAATTTAAGCTGGCTGTAGCACACCCATGCTCAAGAAGCATTGTAAATTTAAGCTGAGAAAGATGACAGTATTATTATAAACTAGGTCATATTTAGATATGAAAATCTGTATTTTGTGGTTTTGATTTTTAAAGAAATTTCATGTAACACAGAAATCAATCGGCACACCTTTGTTAAAGGCATCCCATGTAACAGATGCTGTGCTAAGGAATGGGGATATATAATACTAAAACAAAAGTGAACACTGTTTCTGCCCTCAAGGAGTTTACAATCTAGCCAGGAGAGACAATATATTGATATACTCTGCTGCTAGCTCCAGGAGGAGCTGGCCACTGCTTTTTGCCATTTAGGAGCTCCTTAACTGAGCACAAGTCTTTGAGAACTAGGCATTGTGCTAGAAAGTCCTGGTCCCTAAAGAGAGGGAACATGCTTTTTCCTCTTTAGATCTTAATATCTTCACCTAAAGCCCCACAGTAAATGACTTAAAGCTTAGGCTTGTTTCATAGCTAATGTCTCTCTAAAAGGGAAGAGCAGAAATGTACTCAACGCACAGTATAAATCATTTTAGTCAGTATTCTACACTCTTGAACTCCCCACCTTTGCAAAGGGGAGAATTGTCTTCTCATATGTCTTCTTTGTGGCTAACCTTATTCTTTGTAGTTTTGCAAGATTTAGTTTCTATTGTTTTCTTACTATTTTTCTTTGTCTTTATACTATTATGACCATTAGTTATACTATTTTCCTGCTCTGCTTACATCACTTTATAGCACTTACTGTCTTCATCTTCACTTCAGCTCTGCACTGTTCATATAAATCCCTCAAGGTTTACATCTTCTGGCAAACCAAGCTACAGACTGGGTTTATCTTCTCATCAATGATCATCTTCGTCAAGCAAGAAAAATTGTCAGGGGCTCCTTCCAAAGTTCCTCTAGCACCATCTGAGGGTGTAGAAAGTCACAACTTCATGAATTCACAAGTTTGCCTCTAAGACTAGAAGCCTTCATCTCGGTATCACTGTTTAATCAAATACCCAAGAAAGGAACACAAAGCAGAAGGACAAACTAGGACTTTGAGATACTGTGTCATAAGCTCTATAGCCAAAACATGTGCTTCAGCTGCCAGGCTATAGGGAAGGAGAATAGACTCTTTCCCAGAGAAGGGATTCAGAGTCCTAAGTCATTCTCTTTAAGACATGCTGAGTGAGAGGGGATGGAGACAATGATTCTCCTGAATTCTCCCCCAAACCCTTTTAAATTATGTCATACAAAATCCTAGAGGAGCAGAACCCACGAAAGGATGGAGGGAAATCATCTTATAGCCAAAGACAATTTAGAAGGTCAGTAGGAAAGATTTGTTACACTGAGGTGAGAGTGGAGCTCGGTCTAGTGCAGGTGGTACTAACAGAACTAAACCCAGCAAACACAGATCAGCTGTTGGGAGCTACTAAAGAAGCAGTGGCAGCAGCTGCTTTGGATATCACAGCCCACAGATGGTAAGGAGGTCAAACAATTGATCATAAGGAGATTACAGAGGTCTCTTTGCTGGCACCAAGAGCAGGACTCTGTTGCTTTACTCATACTTGGATCTGGATTGCAGTCCTGAGTGAGAAGGAGCACTAGCACATCAGAGCTTGCAGGTCGCAGTGGAGCAGGGATGCTCATCACAGTTCTAGGACAAAATAGAGCAGAATCCAGGAGATGAGTAAACATACCTCTCCTTACATCCAACCACCTTGGAAAAATTCATCTGGAGAAATGAAACAAATTAGAAAATTGAAACCCATAAGGACATCAAAGAATAATCAGGAATAGAGATTTAGATTTGAAAGGATTTTGCCCTTCTCTTCTTGGGTAATCTTCCTCCAAAAGAATGAAGAATGTGGGCTCCTTAAAGGCAGAGACAAGCTATGTGATAAGAAAAAGAAGTTTCCCTCTTAGACAAGGAAAAATTGTTAGAGTGCAGTAGTGATCAACATCATGACTCAAAGAATTGTTATGGTCATATTTTGCTTAAAATTAAGTATATTACATATAAGGAGAATGATAACCTGGAAAGGATCCTGATTGGTCAAGATCCAGAAGGAAGAAGTAGGGCTAATTAAACTCCATAAAAAGACTTGACTTAGCTTCTATAGGTATGTTCTTATTCTATGGAATTGGGGTACACCCATTCTTTTTTTCTTTTCTTTTTTTTTTTTTTTTGCTTAGGCAGTTGAGGTTAAGTGACTTACCCAGGGTCACACAGCTAGGGAATGTTAAGTGTCTGAGACCAGATTTGAACTCAGGTCCTTCTGACTTCAAGGCTGGTGCTCTATCCACTGTGCCACCTAGCTGCCCCGAGAGGATATACCTATTCTTGCAAGAATGTAAAATAAATCTATCCTGTACCCATCAGTAAGTCAGTGGAGCTTTTGGTAAGTTGTTTTGTTTTTTATAGAATGATATAGAAAAACATGAAAAAAGTATCGACAGCTTGGTAAATGAAACACATGTGGGCAGGTGCATATACACACACACAAGCACATACACATACATACACATATTAATACTAAAGAAAATAACATCTAAAAAACAAAATAGGTCAAATGGTAAAAAGAGGTATTAAAAAGTCAATGAGAAGACTATCTTAAGAAGCAAAATTGGCCAAATGGAGAGACACAAAAATTCACTGAAGAAAAGAAGTCCTTAAAAAATAGAATTGGCCAAATAGAAAAGGAGGCAGAAAAGCTTATTAAAGAAAATAATTTTTTAAATTAGAATTGAGCAAATGGAAGCTAATGACTTTATAAGAAATCAAAAATAAATAAATAAAACAATAAAACAAGACCAAAAGAATAAAAAAAGAAGATAATGTGAAATATCTCCCTGAAAAGCAACTAATCCAGAAGAGATAATTTAAAAGTTATTGAGCTGCCTGAAAGCCATGATCAAAAACAAAACCAAACCAAACCCTAAAAACCCATCATCTAGGCTTAATCTTTTAAGAAATTATCAAGAAAAATTGCCCTGATATTTTAGTACGAGAGGCTAAAATAGAAATTGAAAGAATCCACCAATTACTTCTTTTTTTTTATTAAAGCTTTTTATTTGCATAACATATGTATAGGTAGTTCTCCAACATTGACCCTTACAAAGCTTTCTGTTACAAATTTTCCCCTCTATTCCCCACCCCTCCCCTAGATGGCAGGAAGTCCACTACATGTTAATTATGTTAAAATATTTGACAAGTCGAATATATGTATACATTTTTCCATATTTATCTTGCTGTGCAAGAACAATCGTATCTACATGAACAAAAAATACCTGAGAAAGGAAACCCAATGCAAGCAAACATCAATAGAGAGCATGAAAATGTTATGTTGTGGTCCACATTTCATATCCCTCTCTGGGAAATGGCTTTCTTCACTGAACAATTGGAACTGGTTTGAAACATTTCATTGTTGAAGAGAGCCACGTCCATCAGAATTGATCATCATATAGTATTGTTGTTGCCGTGTAAGATGATCTCCTGGTTCTGCTCATTTCACTCAGTATCAGTTCATGCAAGTCTCTCCAAGCATCTCTGAAATCGTCCTGCTCCACCAATTACTTCTTGAAAGAGATCCCAAAATGAAAACTCCAGGACAACTATAGCCCAATTCCAGATTTCCCTGGTCAAGAAGAAAATATTGCAAGCATCCATAAAGAAGCAATTCAAGTATCATAGAACCACAGTCAGAATAAACAAGAATTATCAGCTTCTATATTACAGGATCAGAAGACTTCGAATACATTCCAGAATGTATTCCAGAAAGTAAAGGAGCTAGGATTACAACCAAGAATCATCCAGCAAAACTGAGAGTAATTCTTTTGGGGGTAAATGGAAATTCAATGAAATAAAGGACTTTCAAGCATTCTTAATAAAAAGACCAGAATTGAATAGAAAATTTGACTTTCAAAAACAAGATTCAAGAGAAGCATAAAAAAGTAAACAGGAAAGGGAAGTAATAAAGGACTTAAGATGGTCAAACCGGGGCAGCTAGGTGGTGCAGTAGATAGAGCACCAGCCCTGAAGTCAGGAGGACCTGAGTTCAAATCTGGTCTCAGACACTTAACACTTCCTAGCTGTGTGACCCTGGGCAAGTCACTTAACCCCAATTGCCTCAGTAAAAAGGAAAAAAAAAAAGATGGTTAAACTGTTTTGCATTCCTACATGAGAAATTGATACTTGTAACTCATAAAAATTTTCTTCTTATTAGGGCAGTTAAAAGGAATGTGTATATACATACACACATGCATACGTAATACATATATAGACAGAGGACACAGTTATCAGTCAAATATGAAAGGATGATATCTTAAAAAAACTAAAGTTAAGGGATAAAAAAGGGAAATGCACTGGGAGAAAGAGAAAAGGAGGGATAGAATGGAGTAAATTATCTCATATAAAAGAGGCAAGGAGCAGGTGGGGGAAGTGAGTGAACCTTACTCTCATCAGAATTGGCTCAAAGAGGAATAATAAATAATTAAAAATATAAAGTTTTCAGATGAAGTAATCAAAGCTATTGATAATCATATTTAAAATGCTCTAAATAACTATGTATTAGAGAAATGCAAATTATAACAATTTTGAGGTACTGCCTCATACCTATTAGATTGGATTATAGGATAGAAAAGGAAAATAACAAATGTTGGAGGGGATATGGGGAAAATGAGACATTAATACACTGTAGGTGGACTTGTGGGCTGATTCAATCATTTTGTAGAGCAATTTGCAACTAACCCCAAAGGGCTATAAAACTATAGATACCCTTTGACTTAGTAATATCACTACTAGGTCTATATCCCATAGAAATTAAAAAAAACAAACAAAAAGGAAAAGAACCTATATGTATGGAAATATTTGTAGCAGTTCTTTTCTGATGACAAAGAATTGGAAATTGGGGAATGGCTGAACAAATTGTGTTATGTGATTGTGAAAGAATACTATTGTGCTATAAGAAATGATGCATAGGATGCTCTCAGAAAACTTGGAAAGACTTACATGAGCTGAAGCAAAGTGAAATGTATTGTGTACAAAGTAATAGCAATGTTGTAAGATGATCCCCTGTGAATGATGTAGCTATTCTCAGCAATACAATGATCCAAAGCAGCTCTAAAGGACTTAAGATGAAAAATGCTATCCATTTCTACACTAAAAATTGATAGTGTCTAAACAAATTGAAGCATACTTTTGTTTTTAAAACTTAATTTTTCTTGAGATTGTTTAGTTTTGGTTTGGTTTGGTTTTTTGGTCTGTGTTTCTTTAACAACATGACTACTGTGGAAAGGTGTTTTATATAACTACACATGTATAACCTATATAGAATTCCTTGCTTTCTCAATGAGAAGGGTGGGGAGAGAAGAAAAGAGAGAATTTAGAACTCAAAGTATTAAAGCAAATGATAAAAACTGTTTTTACATGTGATCAAGGAAAAATAAAATACCAAACAAAAAAAAGAAAAAAGAAAAGGAAAAAAATATATACATTCAATGGGATTCAATGCTCTTCTTTTCTTAGTGGATAATCTGACACAACTTTGACTGAGTGTTCCTCTTCATGAAGTGGCAATGAAGGGACCAAGGGACTACTCAGTATTTGTCATATCATCCCAAAGTGACTAGTCTTTCAGAGATGAGCATGTTTTCCCAGAAGTGACCAATTCAGTCTTGCATTAGGCAAGGCAGAGAAGGAGTTGCTATTACATATAGGTGTACATGTGTGTGTGTGTGTATGTGTGTGTAAAATAGAACTATGTAGGTGATATGTATATCCACATGGGTTTGTCTAAATGTGGCTTATAGGGAGGCTTTGAAAGATATTTCAAGAATCTATACATCCCTCTTGAAGAAGATTTTGATTCTTGCCTGGAGAGGGGTAAAGGGCCACAAAGCTAGACACTATGCTCTACTCAGAGGTGGCATTAGAATTATGTCTATCTCCTTCTCTTTATATTAATATTCTAAGGGAATTGTGGGTTGTTTTTTTTTTTTTCCTAGATTTAAGCCATTTTCCTGGTCACTATCCCTTAAGGAGATGGAATACTTCAAATTTATACCTGAAGGATTGACCCCTTTTCATCAAATGCTAATTACATAAAAGACCATCACAAATTATGCATAGACAACATATCAATTTATACAAGCAGAGAGCAAACAGAAATCAGAGAAGTAATACAGATTAGAACTAATCAGACAATAAAAAGTAAATAAGCTTTCCCACTGGGAGCAAAATATCTCACCTCATCTAAATCTTTGATCTCACTCAAGAGGAAATTCTCTTAAATCTTTAAGAAATTAATCTGGAAATCATGAAAAGTTGAGGAGCCACCTTTGCCTTACAACTCTGCTTTCTAAAGTTCTTTCTCTCTCAAAAGAATCCAGAACCCTGTCCTCTCTTGAAGCATTTAACAAATGGTTGCTCTGTTCCAGGTGCCATGGTAAATACTGGGATTGCAAATATAAGC
The DNA here is from genome assembly GCA_023553655.1 of Myrmecobius fasciatus. Classification (NCBI taxonomy): domain Eukaryota; kingdom Metazoa; phylum Chordata; class Mammalia; order Dasyuromorphia; family Myrmecobiidae; genus Myrmecobius; species Myrmecobius fasciatus. Next base: position 71,557 of record JAJPUD010006344.1, read on the forward strand.
AAAAAGAGAGATGGTCCCTGTTTTCAAAGAGCTAACTCTTCCTTCCTTCCTTCCTTCCTTCCTTCCTTCCTTCCTTCCTTCCTTCCTTCCTTCCTTCCTTCCTTCCTTCCTTCCTTCCTTCCTTCCTTCCTTCCTTTCTTCCTTCCTTCCTTTCTTCCTTCCCTTCTTTCTTTCTTTTTTCTTTCTTTCTTTCTTTCTTTCTTTCTTTCTTTCTTTCTTTCTTTCTTTCTTTCTTTCTTTCTTCTTTCTTTCTTTCTTTCTTTCTTTCTTTCTTTCTTTCTTTCTTTCTTTCTTC
>JAJPUD010006344.1:71951-132615 GCA_023553655.1 Myrmecobius fasciatus
TTTCTTTCTTTCTTTCTTTCTTTCTTTCTTTCTTTCTTTCTTCTTTCTTTCTTTCTTTCTTTCTTTCTTTCTTTCTTTCTTTCTTTCTTTCTTTCTTTCTTTCTTTCTTTCTTTCTTTCTTTCTTTTTCTTCCTTTCTTTCTTAAAGCTTTTTATTTTCAAAACATATGCATGGATAATTTTTCAACATTGATTCCTGCAAAACCTTGTGTTTCAAATTTTCCCCTCCTCCCCACCCCTTCCCCTAGATGGCAAGTAATCCAATATAAATTAAACATGTTAAAAATATATGTTAAATTCAATATATGTATGCATATTTATACAATTATCTTGCTGCACAAGAAAAATTAGATCAAAAAGGGGAAAAAATGAGACAGAAAACAAAATGCAAGCAGACAACAACAAAAAGAGTGAAAATGCTATGGTGTCATCTCCACTCAGCTCCCATAGTCCTCTCTCTGGGTGTAGATGGCTCTCTTCATCACAAGATCATTGGAACTGGCCACAGCCATCTCACTGAAGGAGCTAACTTTCTAAAGAGGGAAGATAACACAAAGTGAAAAACTAGGGTAGGGGGAAGGCTATTGTTATTTGTGGTTGCTTGTCCTTCATTCTGGTAGGGGACCATGACTTCAGAGAGGTGATGCCATGACATACAAATGAGTTGGATTTAAGTGAAGGAGGGTTGTGTAAACTCACCTGCCTTATTTTCTCCTCCAGAGCCATCTGGATCCAGTAGCCAGACATAGAGCAGGATGACTGAAATTGGCTCTGGCTGCAGTGGGAAACGTTAATCTTTTAAAGCTAAGGTCTTTAACATATCTCAATTTGACTGAAGCAATGCCCATCAGTGATTAAGATTAGGAAAGAAATGAAGCAGAAAGTCACATAAAGTTTGAAGGAAGCCTAGGGAACATCGTAGACATGGAGAGCAGACTGCACAAAGGCACTGAGATGAGATGTAGACCCAGAATTAGGAAAACAAAAAGTAGACCTGTTAGGTTGGAATGCAAAGTACAGGTAGTAAAATGAACTTCTGTCCGTTTCTTCTGGTTTTTCTCCTGGAGCTATAAAGTCAAATCCATTTCCCATATAATAGCTCTTTACATATTTGAAGCCTTCTCTTTTACAGGGTAAACATAACTAGCTTCTTCATTAAGGAAATAGTTTCCACATTTTTCATCATTCTAATCCATCTTTTCTGATCACATTTTACTTTGTCAATGTAACTTGTAGGGAACTGGATCGTAAAGAAATATTGTATGAACTAGAAATATTGGGACAGAATTCTTCCCAGGATTAAAAACAAACTATAGCTCAACAATTACTGAATTGTACCAATCCTATTCAAATATTTTCCGATGTTACCTTTCCTTTACTGTCCCTCCCCCAAATGCTTTGGTCTTCATTTCATAATTCTTTCATAAATCTTTGGATTAGTTTACCTCAGTAAACTTTATGAAACATCATTCTGTTACCCTCTCAAATCAGTTTGACCAACGGGGATCTGGTAGAAAAAGAAAGAAAAAGTGAATGTAGTCACTTTCTTCAAAATGAAAATTTTGGGAGAAACTGACCAATCAGAAGAAAGAATATTTCCAGGGTGAGAAGGCTACTAGATTATGGTAGAAAAAGAAGTCCAGAGAGGCAGAAGTAAAGTCAGAGAGGATCAAGGGAGAATAAAGAAGTGAGGAACAAAAATATTTCTCTTTTCTAAAGAGACTCTATTTTTAACACAGACACATAGTATTGAGTCATTTTGCTCTTCATCAATGAGAATGAGTTTTGTACAGATGTTCCAAGCTTGAGGCTGGATTACATGTAAAATAAATACAAAGTGACTTGGAGAGAGGCACTAGCTGCTGTTCCTAGAATAAAATATGAAAGCAGAGAAATAAACTCCAGACCCTGACTAAAACTTCTGCGTCTGGGGTACTAAACTAGTACCTCAGTGACCCTCCCCTGCTTTGGGATTGACCTTTAGAAGAAATCACAGCAGGTCAGATAGGTCTTCGATACTCTCTATGGGGTAATGGTATATGTCAATTTATTTGCATGTTTTTAGCAGTCTGATTTAATCTTCTCTAGCCTGAGGCTTACCAACCTCATTTGATGATGCAATATGGGGGAAATGAGCATTGGTCAAGAAAGACAGAGCTGGTCCTAAGCAGAATTACTTAGGAGGAAAATTTCCACTGCATTAAATTCAATAAACTGAATATCTACCATGAGCAAGACTGAGTTTTGGGGGATGAAAAGATGAAAAAAAACATGGTCTTTGCCCCAAAGCAATTTATAATGAGAGGTGTTGTATATATGAGATAACTCATGAAAACAAATAGCTACAATATAAGATGAGATTGTATTGTGCCTTTAGAAAAGTTAAAGGGAAAAGGTTCTGAGAACTTTAGAAAAAAATAACTGAAGCTGACAGTAAGACAACACAAAACAGAAGAAAAAAAGGAGAGATATTTTCTTTCTCTGTATCTCAGTTTTCTTATCTTCAAAGAAAAGGAGTTGAACAAGAAAAAAATGATCCAAACCAAGAAATTATGATTTCATGATATTTTTTAACCTACCATGGAGGCAAGAAGAAGATTAAATGAGGGATCAGACCATATATCTTTGATTTGGATCTGGAAAGGACCCTACTGATCACCTAGTCTGACCTCTTCATTTTATTAATGAGGAAATTAGAACCTCAATAGATCCAGAGATGTGGATGGAAAGAGTTTAAATTAACCAGCTCTTGTAACATAAACACTTTGTTTTTTTTTATTTTTTTAATTAATTAATTAATTTTATTTTTTTGAAAAAAAATTATTAAAGCTTTTTATTTGCAAAATATATGCATCGGTAATTTTTCATCATTGACCCTTGCAAAGCTTTCAGTTACAAATTTTTCCCTCCTTCCACCCAGCCCCTCCCCTAGATGGCAAGAAGCCTAATACATGTTAATTATGTAACAAACACTTTGAAGGAAGAGGGGATAAGTGCAGGAAATCCAGTGACTCAGATTTAGACCAAATAAGCATGGCTAACTATCTGATTCAAAAGCTCAGCATGTGAAATGCCTTACTTGGCCAAAAACCTCATTTTAGTAATTAAGACTGAAGATATTAATAAGCAGTATTAGATACTGACCACTACAAATATCTATTATAGATCTAAAGACACCCAAAAATCTCCCTGAAGCGTGACTGGGTCATGTTAATTCTGCAAGTAGAAGTACAAAGGATAAAAGTGGATTTGTACTCACCATGAGCTCCAATAACTCTTCCCATCATTTCTTTCTCAATTCCTCACCCCAGCAAGGGATACAGGCTCTTATCTTTGCTATCTTAACACTTTGGTGAACCAGTTCAACTTTCCATCATATTCTTTCAAGTCCCTTGACCCTTTTTCCTATCAAAGATCTTGAATTCCCAAACCCCAGGCTTGAATTACTCCTATCAATCATCTATGTTTTCATTCTCATTCATCATCTATTGCTAGAGAAAATTTTAAGCACAATGCTGAGTTCATTACAACTTCAAGTTATCTTTACGTTAACTTTATCTTGCCTGAGCTCTCATTGTAACAAGGGAATTGTCTTTTATTTCCTTAATCAGTTCTTATCTCACAAACTACACACAAAACACTGTGGTTTTTCCAAACCTTCTTATCTTTCCATAACTCCTTTCCTCAACTCTTTCAGCTAAGAACTTTACTTCATATATCATTGGAAAAAACTGAGGCCATTCCCCCAAAACTACCTATTCTATATGTTCTCACTTTATACCGACAGATGTATTCTGCCTCTGCCTGCTACTTCATTCCTGTTTTACACAAAGAGGTGACTCTTCTCCTTGCCAAAGCTAACCTCTTTACACAAGTGATCCCATTCCTTCTTGTCTTTTCCAGTAGATTGCCCCCTCTATCCTCCCCACTTTCTCACAAATATTCAATTGCTCCTTGTTCTACTGACTGCTTCCCTACTATATACAAACATATCCATGTCTCCCTCATCCTCAAAAAACCCTCACTCCATCCACTCACATCCATCTTTACTAGCTATCATATATTTCCTTTCCCTTTTGATTGGAGGGATGATGTTTAAAATAACTTTCCACTTCCTTTCCTCTCACTCTTTTCTTAACTTTTTGTAATCTGGCTGCTCATTTCATTATTAAACTAAAACTGCTCTTTCCAAAGTCATCATCTCTTGATTGTTATATCGTGACTTTTCCCCAATTCTCATCCTTCTTGACCTTTCTGCAATCTTTGCTATTATTGATCATGATCTTTTCTTTGATACTCTCTAGGTTTTCTCTCTCTTGGTTCTCCTCTTACCTGTTTGCTCCTTTTTTAGTTTTCTTTGATGGATCTTCATCCATGTCATGCCTGTTAACTATGGGGGTCTCCCAAGGCTCTATCCTGGTCTCCTTCTATACTATTTTTCTTGATAATCTCATCAGTTCCTATTGGTTAATTCTAATTTTTATGTATATGACTCAGATCTTTTTGTCATCTTTGACTTCTTTGTCAATCTTAAGTCTTACATCTACAAATGTCTATTAAGCATCTTGATTTGGGATGTCTTATAGACATCTGAAATTCAATATCTCTAAAATTGAACTCATTAATTTTCCCTTTCAAGCTCTTCCCTCTTCCTAACTTCCCTATTATTGTCAAGGATACTATTATCTTCCCAATCACACAAGCTTGCAACCTAAGTACCATCCTTGACTCTCTTACCTCCCATATTCAATCCATTGATTGTTTCATTTCTAATTTTGTAACATTTCTCATATAGCATTTTTTATTTGACACTGAAAGCACCCTGGTAGAGGCCCTCATCACCTAACACAGAAAATATTGCAGTAGTCCCTTAAGTCTCCCCTTATTCCAATCCGTTCTCTTTTCAGCTGTCAGATTGATCTTCCAAAAGTTTTGGTTTATCATATCACCACCCTAATTTATTAAACTTCAGTTCCTCTGGGATCAAATATAAAATAATCACTTTGTCTTTTAAAGCCATTTCTAACCTGAACCCTTTTAGTTATTTGGGGATTTGAAAAAAAAATTCAACCTCTTTTTGATTATCTTCCCCAATACCTTGTATTTAGAGTTCTAGCAAAGTCCATGAAGGACAGTTCTTAGATATGTCCAAAACTAACAAAACTTTATGAGGATCCAGATCTTTTATAATTGAAATATGTTCACTCACAAATGTACAAATTCAACAAGTAAAAAATCCAATGGGTCTGTATCCCAAAAATATTATAAAAGAAAGAAAAGGATCCATATGTGCAAAAATGTTTATAATAGCCCTTTTTGTAGTGGCAAAGAACTGGAAACTGAGTGGATGCCCATCAGTTGGGGAATGACTAAATAAGTTATGGTATATGAATGTAATAGAATAGTATTGTTATATAAGAAATAACAAACAGGCTGATTTCAGAAAAGCCTGGAAAGACTTACATGAATTGATGCTAAGTGAAGTGAGCAGAACCAAGAGAACATTGTGCACTTATGTGATGATCAACTGTGAAGTGATTCGAGGCGATTTTAATAAACTTATGAGTCATCCACATCCAGAGAGAGAAATATGGAAACTATTTGTCATATAATTTAACATATTTAGCATGTATTAGATTATCTATCATCTAGGGGTGGGGGGTGGGGGGAAGGAAGGGAAAAGCTTGGGACAAAAAAAAAAGTTTTGCAAAGGTCAATGTAGAAAAATCACTCATGTTTTGTAAATAAAAAGGTTTTAATAAAAAAAAGAGAGAAATATGGAAACTGAATGTGGATCAAAGCATAGTATTTTCATCTTTTTATTGTTGTTATTTTTTCTCATAACTTTTTTTTCCCTTTTGATCTGATTTTTCTTGCACAGCTGAATATGGAAATATGTTTAGAAGAATCACATGTTTAAACAATATCAGATTGCTTGCTGTCTCAAGGAAGGAGGGGAGGGGGAGAGGGAGAAGAATTTGGAACACAAAGTTTTGCAAAGGTGAATGTTGAAAACTATCTTTGCATGTATTTGGAAAAATAAAATACTATTAAAAATGTAAAAAAAGAAATTTACTGTTTCTAAAGATTTCTGCTTGCTTTGGAACTTAAATGATCTATCCTAAGCCACACACACACACACACACAAAAATTTAGAAAGAAAAAGATAATTAGTAAAACAATGAAAAATAGTGGGAAAATGTGTTAGATTTTTTAAAAAGAAAAGTACTTCTATCTAAAAAAAATGAAAGTACTTTGGCAAACCCCTGAAATATACTTGTACAGTATTGAGTTTTTTGGAGGGGAGTCCCTAAATTATCCCAATTCACTCCACAATGGGCATAGTCTAGTTCTGCTTTTAAAAAAATTCTACAATCCTGGAGAAGCTGTCCTAATTCACCCTCCTGTTATGGTTAGTTGTTTAACGCCAAATAAAAATCAAACTTGGACATGTTGTACTAACCCCATGCTAAGGCAAACAGCCTAAATCCAAAAAAAAACAAACTAATCCAGGATAAACTGCCTTTATTCACTCCATTGCTAGGATAAATAACATAGTATCAAAAATAATCAAACTCCAGATGAGTCACCAGGATGTGTGGATCTCTTCTGAATAGAATCCAATATTTGGGATCAATTAGAAGTCAACTCTTTCGCAGCCTGGTGAAAAAATCAAATAATGCTGAATGAGCTATCTCTGTTCAGACCATAACAGAATAAGTAGTCCATATCTGCTCAAAAATTTTAAACAGTCAAAGAAAAACTGCTGGCTGATTTCATGCCAAAGCAAATGGTCTAGTTCCTAAAATAATCAATCAATACCATATAAGCCCTCAAGATGTAATCTGTGGTCCAAGGCCCTAGGTTATGGATTTACATTACCTACTTCTGATCTCAGGGAGCTGACTCTAAAGGTCAGTAGCTTATTTTCTCATTATACTACAACCCAGCATTTACTCTGGGAAATCTCTGAAAATAATATGTACATAGGTTATGTCTAGCTTTCTATAAATATAAGCAATAAAATTACCAGACACTCAAGGTAGCAGGTTTAATTCTTCATAAACTCCCTTGTGAAAAGAACCCAGCTTGGAGTTGCTATCCTCACATCAGCTGACATCCTGATGGAATCTAACTTCCACCATTTTGGGGTAGGGAAAGAGAAAAAAAAGAAGAAATTGCCTTACTCCTTGCTACACTTCAGAAGAAAGGACCAAAGAAAAGGTAGGAAAGAACTAGTGATTTGTGTGATAAAAAGTAAAGTTATTGTCCTCTTAATAAGGCAATAATGGACATGACCAAACTGTAAAGAGAAGAGTATAGATAATTAAAGTTTCTTGAAGTGTTCAGTATGAGCTCATCAATTTGATCAGGGTATTCTCCAAATTAGCTTCTCCTTTCTGTGTCAGTGAGTTCCTGTCTATTTTATTTTGATGGAAACTTATTTTTTTCCAGTAAATGGAACTTGTGATGTCATTACTTTCGGGGTGTGGATGGGAGTGGGTTGAAGATTAGAAACTTCCCAGATATGTTTACAAGCCCTTAATTTGATGCTAAACTAATCTACAAGCAAGCTGTGGATCATTGCCAAGCAACACATGAAAGCTATTTGCTGGACACTAGGTGGGTCTATTTACATGGAGCCTTCGTACAGTCACCCTTCTTGGAAGTTGGAAGATAAAAATACAGTGACATCAGTTGTTTAATCTCCCCTCTAGGGCTGCTATATGGACACGAAGCATGGCATGTATGTTTTTCTTTCCCTGTTTTGTCTATTTGTATCTGAAGACAACATCATAAGCTTCCAAACAAATATCAGGAGAGCCAGTTGAGATTCTGCTACTAGAGTTCATGTTAGAGTCTTCCAGTAGCTGCTGTACCACCACTGAGGGGGTGAGGAGACAGCATTTACTGACCCAGTCCAGAAGTGAATCAAGCCAGCTCTAAGTCATTATGTCCTGAATCAGAGAACAATTGATGAGACAGCTTGTTTCTCCATCATTAACACATGTAGAAGAGAACTTATTAGAAAGAATACTTCATAGCCATAACTTTAATATAAAGTCCACTCATCCAAGGACCATATGGTCAGTCTCTTCCATGCTCTGTCACCCCCACTCTGTATTTTCAATCTCTCCCTGTCTACTGACTCATTCCCAAATCTTCCTCATTATGAAAAAAATCCTCACTTGATCTTCCTATCCCTGCTAATTATTGTCTTATATCTCTTCTGCCTTTTGTAGCCAAACTCCTCCAAAAGGTCATCTACAATAGGTACTTCTACTTTCTCAACTCTCATTCTCTTCTGAACCCCCCTACAATTTGGATTCTAACCTTGTCATTCTACCAAAACTGCTCTCTTCAACATTACTAATGACCTCTTAGTTGCCAAATCCAGTAGTCTTTTCTTTATTCTCTTTCTCTTTCCTTTCTCTTTCCCCTTTGATATTTTTGAGCATTCTCTTCTCACTAGGTTTTCAGGACACTACTCTTTTCTGGTTCTCTTCCTATCTGAACCCCTCCATCTTTGCTGGAATCTCAAACAGATAATGCCCTCAGGATTCCATCTTGGACCTTATCTTTTATTCTTCTATACAATTTGATAATCTCATTAGCTACCAAGGATTTAACTATCATTTCTATGCTGATGATTCTCCAATCTGCCTATCTATTCCCAATTTCTCTATTGACCTCCAAACTCTTTCAGACAATTCCAAATAACTCTCCAGGAGGCATTTTAAATTCAAGATGTCCAAAACAGAACGCATTATCTTTCCTGCTAAACTCTCCCCTTCTCTTATCCTCCCCATTCTATACAAGAAACACCATCCTCCTTGCTTCTAAGGTTCACAATTCAGGAGTCATCCTCAACTCCTCAACTCACATCCCCTTCTCCCCAACCATAGCCAATGTATTGTCAGGACCTTTTGCTTTCATCTTTATAACACTGCTCAGGTACAACCATTTCTCTCTTTTGACACAGCCATCCCTCTAAGGCAGGCTCTCATCCCTTCATTCCCAGACTATTATGCTGGGTCTGCTAGCCTCAAGTCTCTAGAAAGTTATTTTCCTAAAATTCAGTTCTAATTATGTTATTCCCTTTCTCTATAAACCCCAGGAGCTTCCTATTGTCTCTAGAAGCAAATGCTAAATGGTTTCTTTGGCATTCAAAGTTCTTCACAACCTAGCCCCTTTTTATCTTGCCAGTCTTCTTTGTCTTACTCCCAAGAATAACAATAGCACTAACAACATAAGTAATCTTAGATCCCATGACAATGACCTCCTGATTGTTCCGGGAATGAGGCACCCCATCGCTCAACATCCAGGCATTTTCTCTGGCTGTCCCCCTTTCCTGGAATGATTTTCCTCCTTTTTAAACTACTGATCACCCTGGTTAAGTCCCTACTACAATCTCATCTTTTATTGGAAGCCTTCCCTACCCCCTCCTAATTCTAAAGCCTTCTTTCTTTAATTATTTCCTAATTATCTGGTATATAGCTTACTTTGTATATATTCAACTGCATATATATCCCCAGAAATTAGCACAGAGCTTGGCAAGTGTTAGACACTTAATAAATGTTAATGTATTGATATGGATATATAGAGAAGAGAGTATACACTATTGGGAAGGGTTTTTTTTTTTCTCCATGGTTTTGTTCTTGCTTTAATTTTTTTTTTCAGTAAATTTGTAGAAGCAAATTGATATTATGGGGACTTTTTATTTCCTTGTATTAATTCTTATTATTTATGGAGATCAGAGCTATTTCTTCTAGTTAATAGATACTTGTGTTTTTTCCCTGAGGCAATTGGGGTTAAGTGACTTGCCCAGGGTCACACAGCTAGAAGTGTTAAGTGTCTGAGGTCATATTTGAACTCAGGTCCTCTTGACTTCAGGACTTGTGCTCTCTCTATTCACTGCACCACCTAGCTGCCCTAGGACGGTTAATCTTGATGAAGTCAAAGTCCTTCCCTTATTTAATATATTCTTGAACTAGCTGAAAACTGTTCTACTGGGATGTGAAAATTTACTTAAAACTTCAAATATTCCTCAAAGAAGTCAGAGGAAGAATCCCCACTGTCTCTTCAGCACTATGTAAATGTAAAATATTTCCCCCTGTGGATAGAGCACCAGCCCTGAAGTCAGGAGGACCTGAGTTCAAATCTGCCCTCAGACACTTAACACTTCCTAGCTGTGTGACCTTGGGCAAGTCACTTAACCCCAACTGCCTCAGCAAAAAAGCAAAAAACACAAAACTTTTCCCCTATCAATTTATCCTATAGTTTAATCTGTAATCTGATCTAGTTTATCTATTTGTTGTTTAGTACTATCCCTCATGTCTGAATAGATCCACTATTGTGTGAAAAAATTTCACTCACTAAGTGTGAGTGCAGTTCACTGAACTGAAAATCAGTTATTACTTTTCCTCTCTCTTGGACTCTTAAATTTGCCAAAGTTTAAAAGGGGCAAACCCTTATACCTGGATTATTATATCACCTCCTAACTGACCTTCTTGCTTCTAATCTCTCTCTCTTCAATCCTTTCTGGAAAGGAGTCATTTTCCAACTCTAAGCAGATGGAATAGCTCTTTCTCGGGGTTTTGTAGGTCAATAGCAAATTTTGTGACAGTGAAGGAAAGTTGAAGAGAAAGAAAGGAAAAGAAATGCTGAGTGGAAGATGGCATTTTGGTAGCTACTCCATACATAACTAGTTCATCTGTATGTAAGGCAGGAAAGTCCAGGACTGCTTATTTGTATGTAAGTGATTCAGGACATTCATAAGTGTTCTTGGATCACGAACCTATCTGAATGTTTCCATTGATCCTTTCTCCTTTGAACTGGTTAAATTTCATCTTATTGGATTTTGGGTTATTGTTCTGGCTTGAAATAATTTTAAATCCTAAATCTATCTTCTTTTATACTATCTATCCTTTCTAAATGTATGTCATTTGTAAATTTGATAAGCAAATCCCTTATGTCATTGTTCAAATTGTTGTTTGAACTATGAACTAGATTTTCCTGATTGAACATATATAACCTGAATCAAATTACTTACTCAGTTTCTCTTTTGACCTTCCAGCAAGGAAACTATATGTTGCCATAGTGCACACAGAGAGCTGGCCCCAGAATTAGGAAGATTCATCTCCCTAAATTCAAATCTAACTGCAGACACTTACTAGCTGTGTGACCCTGGGCAAGTCACTTAACCCTATCTGCCTCAGTTTCCTCATCTGTAAAATGAGCTGGAGAAGGAAGTGGCAAATCAATGCAAAGAAAATACAAAATGGGGTCACTGAAAAATGACAACCAAAAAATGTATCTCCAGAGCTTAGCACAATGCTAGACATATAGTAGGTGCTTAATAAATGCTTATTGACTTGACTCACCTCAATAAATATTGAGAGGACTTTTGGAAAGGTTTCAAATAAAACGGTGAAATTTTATTTGAGACTTGAAAGAAATCAAGGAAGGCAGGAGGTGTAGAGATGAGAAGGGGAAAAGTTTAGATATGAGGGAACGATCAGTAAAAATTAGAGTTTGGAGAGAGTGTCTTGTTCTAGCATAGCAAGGAAGTCAGTGCCATTAGGTTACCAATGTGAGATAGGCTGGATCTACAGTGGAAAGTCAGGAAGGGTCCATGTTTATACTACTACAAAACTGGCACTGTTGTGGGGAGAGCACTGGATTCTGGATTAGGAAGTGCTGGGTTCATATAGGAGCTGGATGGATGATGGATGGCCCTATTGTCAGCCTAGTCCTTGGGAAAATGAGAGAGTGGGATAATGATCTTTATCTGATCTTTCTAGCTGTATTATTCTTTGTCTGAAATCTATAATAAAGATTTATCGATTCACTTATACTTGTGGACCATATGTAGGTTTCTACTTTATTTCACTTCCTTTTCTCTTCTTAAGACATTCCCGGCAATCCTGTTGCTATTGTTATTTTGACATTGAGATGTTTCTTTAAATCACATAGATATCTAGTATCCTATTACTATACTTGTGGGGTGTGGATAGGAAAGGGAATTTATTGGGGGAGAATTTCAGTCCCCAGAGAGCATTATGGCCAGACCTTTCACCTTTTCCTCTTAAAGGTGAAACCACATGAGTAGATAGCCCTGACAATCTGCCAAACTCTCCTTACCTTTTGCTTCATTCCATTTCTTTCTCCTCCCTCTCTTTCCTCTCCTATCTCCCTACTCTCTCTCCTCTCTGCCAAATCAACATTTTCATCTAATGAGATTGCCAACTTTCTTTGATCTTTCACAGAAGTCACAGACTCAGTTACTGGAACTAGCTTCACTCTATCTGATGGAATATTAAGTAGCTATAGCCTGTTTTCCCCCAAAGACTTCTTTTCCCATATGGAGCCATCAGCTTCCCAAGCACCTTTAAGCAAGATGCCTAATACTGGCATTAAAATGTCACTGAAGATGTTCTATAACAAGATTGAAGACTTCTGGCCCTTGGTTTGAAATAAGCAAATCAGTTAATTGGTATTTTAAATATTGCCATGGAAGAGTCTTTAATTTGTTATAGCTTTCTGGTATTTCTAACTAAGATTGTCCTCCATTTACCCCTCAATCCCACCCCACAATAATGCAGGGATTGTTTCCAGAACATTTACATGGGAAAAGAGAAGAAACAAGGCAGATAATTGACTGGACTTCTTTCTCATCTCCTTTGCACCTTAGGTTTCTCCTTTTGCTAATTGTATTAATCCACTTTCTATTAAATAGTGGAAATCTTTAATTTAAGTGCAAAATTTACTCAAGCAGCTGCTGATTTTCAAAGCAACAAAAGTAAATATGTGATGTTTTAAAACTTGTCCATAAATAGATATGTTCTTTCTTTCTCCATTAGTATTCTTCAAAGGATGCTGCCTGCCCTGAAAGAGTTCTCATGTTCAATTGATTAATTAATCCTATATGTATTTCTCAAATATTTCCTCTGCAAACAACCCCTAAGAAATCTTAGTCCCCACTTGGCAAAGAAAAGCCTCATTACCTTTAAAATAAACATTTTCTATATATATCATGTCTAATAAAAACTAGTAGAACCAAGTTGGGAATTTAAAGGACTTATCAAATAGTTGTGAGTGGAAAACATGGATCTTGGATAGAGTCACATTCTATTTCTGGGTCTCAGTTTCCTCATCTGTCTGTACCAAGTGTAACAACCTGAGCCCAGTAAATTGTTGAGATGTTAGGAACGTATAGCAGTCAATCACACAGAAGTCTGCTCCGGCGGTTATCCTAAGTTCTTATTTAATGACATGTATATTTGTATGAGCTTCCTGCTTACTCCTCAACTTCATGAACATTTTCCCTTCCTTTCCTTTCCCACTGTTATTAACCTAACGAATGCTATCTGCAACAGAAACTTTTTCCTCATGGGATCTCCATCAAGTCCTCTCATATCTGTGCCCCAATGTTTAGTGCTGTGCACAGAGATTGGAAAGATCTTAAAAACTTTGTATTTAAGTAGGGATTCTTAACCTTTTTTCTGGAAGTCAGTGAAATCGAGGGACCTCTTCTCAGAATAATGTTTTTAATGTATAAAGTAAAATTCATAGGATTTCAATAGAAAACCATAATGAAATGTAGTTATCAAGGTGGCATTTTGTTTTTAAAGAAATAAGTTAAGAGGTTAAGAACCTTTGTTTTAGCGATGTCTTAGTTACTCAGGGTTGGGATAGAGTCAAAGTTACAACCTCTTTCTGTTCAGAATTCTTGGGACTAAATCTAGGTCTACATGATCCCAATCCCATCTGGGGTTCCCTTGTTTTTCTGGCCTAATTTTAATGGGGGTTATTAAAAGGTTTGCTTATCTTCCCAGGGCATATATCCAGGTTGGGACATATAATTTCCCAAGACTTGTCAAACCGGATAATTAGTCTAGTGATTCACATAGGCACAAATGATATTGCCAGAAGGAACTTAGAAAGCATTGCTAAAGATTGCTAAGGCTTGGCCAAAGTACTGAAGACCTTCAGGGCACAGGAGGTAGTTTCATCTCTGTTGCCTATGGATTGCAAAGGATTCAGAAGAACCAGGCAGATTTGGAATGCATTGAAGTCTGAAAATGGGATTTAGATTTCTAAACCTCAGATTAAAATATAATAATGGAATGTGTCTTAACAAGATCTGGTTAAGAATGTCTTTTCCTGAAGTCTTGAAAGGCTTATTTAAAAGGAATATAAGCTGGAAAACTAGGGAAAAGGAAGAAACTGCTTATGAGTGTCCATCAAGATTCTATTTTGATTCTGACTTTAATTTATCCTCTCTCTTATTCCCTACCCCCTCACTCTACCCCAATATTGAGTAAGATGAATTTCTGTATCTAATTGTATGTGTCTATATAGTCTTCCATTATTGAATTAATTCAGATGAGATTGAAATTCAAGCATTGCTCACTTTCTACTTCCCATTTTCTCCTCCATTGTATAAACTTCTCTTTGTCTGCCTCTTTTTATATAATTTCTCCCATTCTTCCCCTTCCATTACCTTTCTCTCAGTGCATTCCTGTTTCTTGTTTTTTTTTTTTTGAGATCATCCTATTATGATTGACTCATACCCATGACCTCTAAGTAGACTCCTTTTAATATCCCTAATGATGATAAAATTATTAAGAATTAGATACATCATCTTTCCATACAGGAATATAAATAGTTTAGTCCTTTTTAAGTCCTTTAAGATTTCTTACTTATGTTTACCTTCTTATTTTCCTCTTAATCTTATACTTGAATATCAATTTTTTTTCAGCAAAAAATGAAAATATGCTTTAATCTGGATTTAGATTCCATAGCTCTTTCTCTGGATGTGAAAAGCATTTTCCATCATGAGTCTTTTGGAATTGTCTTAGATCATTGTATTTCTGAGAAGTGCAATGTCTATCAATCAAAGTGGATCATCTCCACAATGTTGCTGTTACCGTGTATAAAGTTCTCCTGGTTCTGCTCACCTCACTCAGGACCAGTTCATCTAAGTCTCTTCAGGTTTTCCTTTTTTTTTTTTTTTTTTAAATCAAAACTTTTTATTTCCAAAAATATGCATGGACAATTTTTCAACATTGACCTCTGCAAAACCTTGTGTTCCATATTTTCCCCTCTTTCCCCCTATCCCCTCCCCTAGATGGCAAATAATCCAATATATGTTAAACATGTTAAAATATATGTTAAATACAATATATGAATACAATAACTTTTCTGCACAAGAAAAATCAGATCAAAAAGGAAAAAAAAAATGAAAAAGAAAACAAAGTGCCAGCAAACAACAACAAAAAGAGCGAAAATGCTATGTTGTGATCCACACTCACTTCCCACAGTCCTCTCTCTGGTTATAGATGTCTCTCTTCATCACAAGACCATTGGAACTGGCCTCAATCATCTCACTGGTGGAAAGAGTCACATCCAGCAGAATTGATCGGGTAATCTTGCTGTTGCCGTGTATAATGATCTCTTGTTTCTACTCATTTCACTTAGCATCAGTTCCTGTAAGACTCTCCAGATCTCTCTAAAATCATCCTGCTGATAGTTTCTTATGGAATAATAATATAACATTCATATTTACATTCATATGCCACAATTTATTCAGCCATTCTCCAACTGATGTCATCCATTCAGTTTCCAGTTTCTTGCGACTACAAAAAGGGCTGGGATATAGGCCAATAGAAACACTGCTGGATCAAAAGGTATGGGCAGTCTGATAATTTTTTGAGCCTAGTTCCAAATTGCTCTCCAGAATGGCTCTCACACAGTTCCACCAACAATGTATCAGTGTCCCAGTTTCCCACATCCCCTCCAACAGTCATCATTATTTTTTCCTGTCATCTTAGCCAATCTGAGAGGTATATAGTGGAATCTCAGTGTTGTCTTAATTTGCATTTCTCTGATCAATAGTGATTTAGAGCACCTTTTCATATGACTAGAAATGGTTTTAATTTCTTCCTCTGAAAATTGTCTGTTCATTCCTTTGACCATTTATCAGTTGGAGAATGGCTTGAATTAATGTCAGTTTTCAATTCAGCTCTGGTTTTCTCATCAGTAATACTTGAAAGTCCTCGATTTGATTAAATATATTTTCCTTTTCTGTGGTATTATACTTGATTTTTAATGAGTAGCCTGTTCTTTTTCATCCAGAATATCATATTCCAAGCCCTTGGATCTTTTAATGTGGTAGCTGCTAAATCTTGTATGATTCTAATTTCAGGCTTGGCATTCTATCCACTGAGCCACTTAGCTGCCTGTTGTTGTCCATCTATTTCACTTCTATTTGTGTGTCTACTCTTTTTAGTCCTTTATTTTGTCAAAGGTAAATGGGCTAATCAAAATTACCTAGGAGTTGGCTATGAGTGAAGGGACATCATTTAATGGTCAGGGGAGAAGATGGAGAGGAGAGGTAAAGGCAGAGCATCTCTAGTGTGCCTGCTCAGGGGAAGGAAAGGTCCCTTATTGGCAGGATCGTTACTGCTTCGGTGGGCTGAGCAAGTGTTAGTCATTCTCACAAGATGAAACAGTTCCAGAACATGGCCTCCCCTTGTTTGTGATACAGTTGATGATGGTTAGAGTTCACATCATTCCTGACCATGACTGTAAAACATGATTTTCTTCTCTTTTAATTTTTAAAGAAATCTTTTGGAAATTGGGTGAGTGCATGTCTCTAAGCAGGAGAGGATCTTGGAAACAGAGGCCAAAGTAGGAAATCTCAGTGATCTCATCAACTCTCAAAAGCTGTATTATTGTATTGTATTGTATTGTATTGTATTGTATTGTATTGTATTGTATTTAGTACAAATAAAGCCTCCATGCAAATGATCCCCAAATATACATATCTATCCCTCCTCTGAGTCCTGAGCTTCAATCCTGCCTCCTCCACTGCCTTCTAGAAGCTCTACCTTCTAGACAGCTTTCCCTTGGACAATTCAAATTCATGTGCCTCCAAAATAACTCATTATCAAATGATGCAATAACTATACATATATTTGATTTCTTAAGTATTCTAACATAATTATCATGTAGTGAATATCCTGCCATCTAGGGGAGGGGTGGGGAGTAGGGGGGGGGAAATTTGTAACAGAAAGCTTTGTAAGGGTTAATGTTTAGGAATTACCCATACATATGTTTTGCAAATAAAAAGTATTAATAAAATTTTAAAAAAACCCAAAAACTCATTATCTTTGCCTGACCTCCAACTTACCCTTTTTCTTAACTTTCTTCTTTCATTCAAGGGCATGTCCTCTAGTCTTTATGCATTTTCATAGAATGTGTCCATACCTAGAATACTCTCTTTTCCTCTGAATCATAAAATCTCCATATAATCTGAATAGTTATGGAAATACAATCTCAGAATGTGTCAGCTAATAACATCTTGGAACTCCAGTTTATGGGGAGGACTACTTAATGTACATTTCTATGAAAAAACAAAAAGACACCAAGAAATTCATCTGCTCAGGAGTATAGAATTCACACATAGTGATTAGTCTTTTTTTCTCTTGTCCATGGAATGAGTTCTAAGGAATTTAGAATTGTACGTGTTCTCTGTCAAAGTAGGAATAAAGAATGCCTTTCTTTTCCAAAGTCAACTCAAGTCATGTAGTGTTGTGTCGGTATTCTCTCACAATTCTGGCTGACTCCCAATTCCCATTCTCACAGAGAGGCTAACAACCAAACTCCCAAAAGAAAGTCTAATTTCCTGGGATATGAATAATAAGCAGCATGCCCCTGTGTGTGAGCATGTGCAGTTATTTAGCAACAAAAACTGTTACAGGAGCCACCTGCTAGTGGTTGCTGGGGATCTAACTCTGACCAGCAGAATAGATCCCTTCATGTAAGAGGATGATAACGATACCAGAAGACTGAGAGGCAGGTAAATTCTCTGACCTTTCTCCCCTTCCCTCTTGCCTCCGATTTATTTCATTCCCAATCCATAAGCAACATTTGCGTCAGTAAAGACTGAGTTGCCATTCCTTCAAGTGTGTTATGATTCACAGTTGTGAGGGTTTTCAGAGAATTGACCTGTCCCTTCATACTTAGGCATGGTCCTTAACAAAAAATTGAGTGTGTATCCTCAGGGAAACTCCAATAGGGCTGCTTAGGTTCATAGGATTCTAAATTTATTGCTGGAAGGAGCCTTAGAGACTGTCCATCTCTACCTTCTCAATCTATAGATGAGGAAACCTGGAAAGATTAAGTGACTTGTCCAAAATCAAATCACTTGGATTAAAAATGACTAAAGCAGGATTCAAACTGAGGTCCTCTGCCTTCTAATCCAGTTCCTTTTTCACTGTTCCAAGCTGACTTTCTAACTTGCAGCATATATATCCAGAGTATTTGCTGAGAAACCTTGAAGCATACCTGGTTAGGAGAGCCATCTTCTCACTGGCTTTTTTAGTCCTGACTGGTAGTGCTTTCTGTAGGAGGTAGGCATGGCAGCTCTGTAAATCAACCCTTGCTGTAGTAGTCTCCTGACCTACAGGGCCGTATGATTTCAGGAATTGGACAGTGTCCTCTGGCTCTCTGCCTACACTGACATCGGACAGGCCCTGATTTACTGTCCCTAAGTAGCCCACATGGCAGTGCTAGACACTCAGAGTATCTCAATAGCAGTATGATGTAGACAAGAGTTCCACAGCACTGATATAACAGGACCAGAGTCCTCTACAAGAGAACTAATATAAGAATCCAGCATCCAAGATTTTAATGTGTGGAAGGATAGCAAGGAGGACACAAATAAATCTTATTCCTTTTTTTGTAATGATCATTCTTATCTGACCAATGGGGAAGTTATCAGATTCTAGAAGCCCAGTGATAGCACAAGCTGTTAGACAAGTCCTCTTGCTAGGAGGATGCAGAGAGCAGATTCTGGACTAAACAGGAGAGAGACAGAGAGACAGAGACAGAGACAGAGACACAGAGAAAGACAGACAAAAAGACAGACAGTGAGAGACAAGAGAGAAGGAGGAGAGGGAAGAGGGAGAGGGACAGAGGAAGAGAGAGGGAAGGAGATGAAGAGGGAGAAAAAGAGGAAGAAGGAGAGGGAGAGGGAGAGGGGGAGAAAGAGGGCCTTAAAAATTATAGGTAAGAAATAGAGAAGCACATGCAGAATGATGGCATATTTTATTATCAGAGAAAGCCTACTTATGGTAAAGTAATTGGAAAGGACTGATCTTGCTACTTCTTACTCTATACTTATAGAGTTAACATTTGACCACGAAACACCATATCTCTCAAGTGACTGACACCTTGAGACTTCCTAAAATTCTTAATTTAAAAAACAAAAATATATCAAATATCTAGTAGACTCTGGGAGAAAGTAACATCTCACTGTATTTCTAAGGAACTTCAAATGCAGAGCTGTCCCTAGAATATTTTGAACGGGCATGATGCCCTAGATCACGTTTCATAAATTCCATGAAGCTGGGAGCAAGGTAATAGTAACTCAAGGAAACAACCAATAGGGGAAAAATAGGCTATTAGTTCATCTAGTGTTTGTACTAATGCTTGATTCCTGGGCCATTTGTATAGTCTGAACACACCAACCTCTCTTCCCCTCCACCGCCCCTCTTCCCTTTCCTTAAGTTAAGGGATCAGAAATGGGAAGATACAGGCTCCATTTCAGGAATAGGGATGCTCCTGTGTTCAGCCTTCTGGCTCACAGAACTCCCAATACAATCCAAGTCAACCAACAAGCTTAGATTAAACACTTGCTATGTTCAGGGCTTTGTGCTAAGAGTTGGGGATATAATGGAAGTGACAAAAGTAGCTTCCCTTAAGGAGCTTACATTCTGCTGGAGGGATTTAAACATGTAAACAGATAAGAGTGTACTACTGAAAATAGTGCTCCTCCCCTCATCTTCTCTGACTGGAAGAAAATTTGGCAACATTAAAAGGTTTCTGAACTTGGAACAACCAAAAATGAATTCAAAATCAAATGTGTAATAAATCCAAGATGTTTCTAGTAGAAATTTCCCTGTGTTGCATTGCACAACTTCACTGCACCCTTGGTTCTGAACAGAAAACATGCCCACTTTGCATTGTGTATTCCTTCACACCATATCAACAAAGGCTGCAGAAATAGCTCAGATACAAGATTATCCTATGTTAGGAAATGCAGTGCTTTTACCCTACCTACAAAGTTTTCTGCTCTTACAGAAACATAATAGCTTAATTACAGAAAAATATTATCCTACTGTCATCCTTCAGCATCCTTCATCAAATTAGTATATTTTTGAATTGGATTGTTTTAGAATGTTTGATTTTTAAAATTCTATTATCTCCTTTTACAGAAATCTGTGTTTTATTGTAGCAAATAAAGACAAAAACATTTTAATAATATTTCTCCCCCATCATTCTGTATACATATGTAAGTATGAATGTATTAAGTACAAACAAATGCAATTTCATAAACTAAAACTAGTATTTAAGAAATTATTAGCAATATTTATTTATATTTTAGGACAAAAATATTAATGGGTAATGGATAAATAACTAATGATGATGATATGGAAAAATCTCTTTGCTTAATTTGTAATGAAGTTTTGGCTGTGAAGAGCATGAAATCAATCAAACTAAAATGATATCTTAATACCAAGCATGCAACAGACTGTAATAAAGCAAAGAGATATTTTGAACGTTTAAAATCTTCAAATAAAGAAAAACAATGTTTTGAGTAATTTGTTACTTTCAACAAAAAATATTTATTTACATCTTACAAAACTTCTTATTTAACTGAAAAAAATTAAAAATCTTCTATGTGATAGGAGAACATCTTGTGTTACCTGCTGCTGTTAAATTATCAAAGCATAGGGATGAAATTTGTAAAATTTCTTTACCAAATGATATTATTTCATTTTTTTTTGATTAAAACTTTTTATTTGCAAAACATGCATATGTATGGGTAATTCTTCAACATTAACCCTTACAAAGCTTTCTGTTACAAATTTTTCCCCCCTACTCCCCACCCCTCCCCTAGATGGCAGGCTATCCACTACATGTTAATTATGTTAAAATACTTGATAAATGGAATATATGTATACATATTTCCACATTTATCATTTTTGTGCAAGAAAAATCATATCTACAAGAAAGAAAAATCAGAGAAAGGAAACACAATGCAAGCAAACATCAATAGAGAGCATGAAAATGTTATGTTGTGGTTCACATTTCACATCCCTCTCTCTGGGTGTATATGGCTTTCTTCACGGAACAATTGGAAGTGGTTTGAAACATTTCATTGTTGCAGAGAGCCATGGCCATCAGAACTGATCATCATATAGTATTGTTGTTGCCGGGTATAATGATCTCCTGGTTCTGCTCATTTCACTCAGCATCAGTTCATGCAAGTCTCTCCAGGCCTCTCTGAAATCATCCTGCTGGTCGTTTCTCACAGAGCAATAATATTCCATAACATTCATATACCATAATTTATTCAGCCACTCTCCAACTGATGGGCATCCATTCAGTTTCCAGTTTCTTGCCACTACAAAAAGGGCTGCCACAAACATTCTTGCACATGTGGGTCCCTTTCCTTCCTTTAAGATCTCTTTGGGATATAAGCCCAATAGAAACACTGCTGGGTCAAAGGGTATGCACAGTTTGATAACTTTTTTTTTTAATTTATTAAAGCTTTTTATTTGTATAACATATGTATGGGTAGTTCCCCAGCATTGATCTTTTTTTTTTAAATTTTATTTGCATAACATATGTGTGGGTAATTCTTCAACAATAACCCTTACATAGCTTTCCGTTACAAATTTTCCCCCCCAACTCCCCACCCCTCCCCTAGATGGCAGGATATCCACTACATGTTAATTATGTAAAATATTGACAAATCAAATATACGTATACATATTTCCAAACTTATCATTGTTGTGCAAGAAAAATCTTATCTACACAAACGATATATCAGATAAAGGAAACACAATGTAAGCAAACATCAATCAAGGAGTATGAGAATGTTATGTTGTGGTCCACATTTCACATCCCTCTCTCCCCCAGCATTGATCTTTACAAAGCTTTCCATTATAAATTTTACCCCCAGTCCCCTCCCCTCCCCTAGATGGCAGGAAGTCCACTACATGTTAATAATGTTGAAATATTTGACAAGTTGTGCAAGAAAAATCCTGTCTACAAGAAAAAAAAAGAAAATCAGAGAAAGGAAACACAATGCAAGCAAACCTCAATAGAGAGCATGAAAATGTTATGTTGTGGTCCATATTTCATATATCTTTCTCTGGGTGTATATGGTTTTCTTCACGGAACAATTGGAACTGGTTTGAGACAATTCTTTGTTGCAGAGAGCCATCTCCATCAGAATTGATCACCATGTAATACTGTTGTTGCTGTGTATAATGATCTCCTGGTTCTGCTCATTTCACTCAGCATCACCTCATGCAAATCTCTCCAGACCTCTCTGAAATCGTCCTGCTGGTCGTTTCTCACAGAACAATAATATTCCATAACATTCATATACCATAATTTATTCAGCCACTCTCCAATTGATGGGCATCCCTTCAGTTTCCAGTTTCTAGCCACTACAAAAAGGGCTGCCACAAACATTCTTGCACATGTGGGTCCCTTTCCCTCCTCTAAGATTTCTTTGGGATATAAGCCCAATAGAAACACTGCTGGGTCAAAGGGGATGCCCAGTTTGATAACTTTTTGAGCATAGCTCCAAATTGCTCTCCAGAATGGCTGGATTCATTCACAGTTCCACCAACAATGCATCAGTGTCCCAGCCTTCCCACATCCCCTCCAACATTCATCGTTATCTTTTCCTGTCATTTTAGCCAATCTGACAGGTGTGTAGTGGTACCTCAGAGTTGATTTAATTTGCATTTCTCTGATCAGTAGTGATTTGGAGTACCTTTTCATATGACTACAAATAGTTTTAATTTCATCATCTGAAAATTGTTCATATCCTTTGACCATTTAAAATATTATTTCCAAAAAAATTTCTGAAATTAGTTAACAACCAATTCCAGTAGTTTCTTACCAGATTTAAGGGCAAGTCAAAAATTGCATTTGTTAGATGAAACAATTGATATTTCTTATATGGCATGGTTGTTATTTTATGTTTATGAAAGAAAGATATATGAGGAATTATTGTTTCGTTGCCCTTTTGAAGAGCATACAAAAGGAGAAAATATACATCTTAAAGTCAATGAATTTTTCATAAATGAAGGTTTACAGTGAAAAAAAAATGCATTTAAACCTGTACAGATAGTGCTGAAGTAATGATGGGCAAGAAAGTTGGACTTGTAGCAAAAATTAAAGTTGGTTGCAATAAACATATCACTTATAGTCATTTCATGATCCATCAGGAAGCACATGGAGCCAAAAAATATCACCAGTTAGATGTGCTTCTTGATACCATCAAAATAATTTATTTCATTAAAAGTCATGCCCTTAATAGTCATTGTTTTCAAATCTTTGCAAAGATATGGACTCTGATTACAAAAGCTTATTAAACTATATGCAGAAGTATAGTGACTCTCAAGAGGGGAATGTCTAAGTAGATTATTGAAACTGAAAGATGAAATTGTATTTTTGACTGAGTGGAAATCTGATTTTGTTAATTTTTCATAATGACTACAGCTTTCAAAACTGTTATTTGTTAGATATTTTTGAAAAAACCTTAATGTTTTAAACTAATTGCTTCAAGGAAAAAATTGTGACATTTATGTTAAACAATGAAATGGAACATTTTACTTAAAGGGTTAACATATAGAAGAATAAGGTGGAAAATGGTTCTTTAGAAATATTTACTGCTAACAAGAGGGGAAGCAGAAATAGAAAAAAATCTACCAATCACCACCTCAAAGAGATCCTACCAGGAAAACACATAAGGATATTATTGCTAAATTTCTAAACTCCAAGATCAAAGAGAAAATTCTACAAGAATCAAACAAACAAAAAATACAAATATGTTGGAGCTACAATTAGGATTATACGGGATTTTTCAACAGCTATAATAAAAGACCACAGGTCCTGGAATAATATATACCAACAATCAAAAGAACTAGGCCTGTGGCCAAAAATATATCTAGCAAAATTATCCATGATATTGAACAAAAAAAAAAGGACATTCAATGACTTTGTCTCAACCAAACCTGAACTCAATAGAAAATTTAACATATAAGAGCCAACATTAAAGATTAATTTCAAGGGACTTAACAAGGACAAATTGTGTATTTTACATGGAAATATAATACATACATTTAAGATTGACATCAGTAATTGGGTAACTCAAAAGCAAAACTGTTTGAGAAGGTAAAAATAGTAATTGTGCTTTACAAATGAGGTGCAAAGGAAGAATAGAAACAGAAGCCTTAGAGGGGGGAGGATGATTGGTAGTTCTAAAAACCTACTCATATAGGGAATGGGTTCAATAGGGAATGAAATATGCATACATATATACATATATATATATGTGTGTGTGTGTGTGTGTATATATACATATATATATGTATGTGTATATATGTGTGTGTGTGTGTGTGTGTGTGTGTGTGTGTGTGTGTGTGTGTGTGATGAAGAGTATAGCACTTTCCAAAATCTACAAAGAAATAAGGGAGGGAAGAATAGAATAAGGTGGAGTATAGAAGGGTGTGGAGATTTATGGCAGTGGGACAAGGTATGTAGATCAATGGGAAAAGGTTAAAAGGGAGGGAAAGGGTGGCATAGAATAAGGTGGGGCACAGGTTTAGAGTACTGGGAGTGGACTAAGATCTGTAGATTAATGGGAATGGAATAAAGGAGGGAAAAGGTGGAAGGAGAAGATAAAGGGATCCATAGGTAGGGAGGTTAAGTAATAGCAAGGCAACTTAAGGAGCAGAATTAAATTAGAAGAATTAGCAGGGATAAAATATAAGAGACATATACAAAGATTATAACAAGGATCAGAAGAATAGAATTTATTACAAAAAAAAGTAGGGCTAGTAATCACTGATCTCAAAGTAAAACTTAAAGATTCAATCAAGAGATAAATCTATATTATATGTCAGCCATATTAATATTATTTTAGTTGCATGTCTACACATGTGTACATATGTGTGTGCATGTAAGTATATATATGTATATAGATATATGTATGGGTGTGAATGTGAGTGTGAATATATAATTGGTAGTTGGTTGTTGTCTTCATTATTGAAGAGGACCAAAATGACATTACTATGTTAGAATTGAATTACAGTGTGTCCAACTGTGGCTGATCAGACCAATAGGAGCTTGGAATGTTCTGCCACAGTTTGGACACAGTGCTTAACTGTAGCCTGTTTGAGAAAAGTGGGGGAAGATGAAAGAGAAAAAAAAAAAAAACTAAAAAGTGCACAGTAAAGAACAAAAGAATAACCTATAAGGAAGCAAAGAAAAAAAATATATATATATACTCTTCCATTATGATATATATATATCATGTAAAATCTCCTCTATTATAATATATGCTTTTTTGAAATGAAAATTTATTCTTACATATTTTGAATCCTTCCTGATGTTCTGCTAAGCACATGACAATGTCTTTTTTTTAATTTTCCTTTTCTGTCTTTCTTTTTCTATTTTTTTATTTTGTATTTAGTTTTAGATAAATATAAAAAAAAATTTTAAGCTACTGATGAGTTTATAATTGAAAATAACCTTCCCAAAGATTTAATTGTAAGAGTTATAATTGATCATTTCAGAATTACTTCCCTTTAAATTTTGATTCTAAAAAACTAAGTTGGGTTAAAAAAAAATCAGTCATCTGTCATTAATAGTTCCAAGAAGAATTTGCCAAATTATCAAGTGACATGGATTTAAAACTTGAGTTTTCTAAAAAATCATTAAATAAATTTTGGCTTGAGAGTAGGGCAGAATTTCCAACAACTTCTGAAAGGGCCCTAAAAATATTTCTGCTAGGAAAGTAAGAAGATAAGCAGATAGAGGAAGGGGGAAAGATAATAGAAATGAGAGCATATTGGAGGAAGGGATAGTCAGTAGCAAAACACTTCTGATACTGGAAAGAGGGGAAAGAGAACAGAATGAACAGGGAGGAAACAGCAATAGTAATTGGGAAAAGAATTTTGAAACAAGTTTCTTATTTCTCAAATGTTATAAGAACCCGAGTCAAATTTATTTGTATACATAAAAAAGAGCCATTCCCCATTTGATAAGTGATCAAAAGATATGAATTATGCCCGATGGGCCACAAAATCATGAATATCCTTTGACCTAACAATTCACTACTAGACATGAATCCCAAAAGAAATTTTTTAAAGGACCTATTTGTACAAAATTTTTAATTTACTTATTATTTTCATCATATTTTATTTCATAAATAGAAAGCTATGCCATTTAATAGTACAACCAGTTCTAACAAAGAAGAGCTATAATTTAAAAAAATTTTTTTTGAGTTCTAGGTTCTTTCCCTTATCCCCACCCACAATTAAGAGTCCACATGTGAAGTTATGTTAAACATTTCCATAAATGTCAAGTTGTAAAACAAAACATAGAAAATAAAAATTCTCAAGAAAAATTAAATTTAAAATGAGAAAGAGAGAGAGAGAAGAGAAAAAATGCTTCACTCTGTATTTGGACACAATCAGTTCCTTCTCTGGGTATGAATAGGATTTTTCATCATAAGTCCTGCAGAGTAATCATGGATGATTGTACTATTGAAAACAGCAAAATCATTTACAGCTGGTAATCCCAGAACATTGCTATTACTATGTATACAGTACAGTTCCCTTTGCTTGAGTTCATGGAGGACTTTCCATAATTATTATTATTTTTTTCTGAGAGCATCCTTCTCATTATTGCAAAAAATATTGACAGCAGCTCTCTTTTCAGGGCAAAGAAGTGAAAACTGAGGGGATACCCATCAATTGGGGAATGAATGAATAATTTGTAGTATGTGATTATGATGAAATGTTATTGTTCTGTGGGAAATGATG
Source organism: Myrmecobius fasciatus (assembly GCA_023553655.1). NCBI lineage: Eukaryota > Metazoa > Chordata > Mammalia > Dasyuromorphia > Myrmecobiidae > Myrmecobius > Myrmecobius fasciatus. The sequence goes on from JAJPUD010006344.1 coordinate 98,875, forward strand.
AGCAGTACACACTCAGAAAAACCTGAAAAGTCCTCCATGAATTCAATTAAAGTGAAATGTACTGTGTACAAAGTAATAGCAATGTTATAGGATGATCAGTTGTGAAGGACTTTGCTTTTCTCAGCAATGAAACATGATTAATCTGAAGTACTTATGATGAAAAATTGCTATCCAGGCCCAGAGAAAAAACTGAATACAGATTGAAGCATACTTTTTTTTTTTTTTTTTACTTTTTCTTGAAGATATTTTTTGAGGGAGGAGAATCTATGTTTTCTTTCACAACATATCTTTTATGGAAATGTTTTGTATACCTTTACATATACCTTTTTAAAAGGGTGTGGGGATGGAGAAGAAGGGAGAGACTCTGGAACTCAAAGTTTTAAAAACAAATGTAAAAACTTGTTTTACATGTAACTGGGAAATTAAAATATTAAATATAAATATAAAAATATTTCTACCATTTTACTATATATTTACATGAAGCAGCATTTTTGCATTGATAATTATAAAATCAAAATATTGATCAGCTGAAAAATGCTGAAGATACTCTACATCTTCACTACCAAATATTCCATCAAGATTTAATTCATGTAAAAATAAACAAGCACAACCATTTCATTAGCATAAAAATTTACTTTCATCCTTAATAAATGGTAAAATTATATGTATGCCAAAGAATTGTTTTAAGACAAATTTCTTTGTTATTTATTATTAGTAAATATTTGATTTCTATACTTATTTTATATACCTATAAAACCCAGGATTGCATAAAATTTTGTTGGGTAAAAAGAGATCACAAATGGAAAAAGTTTAAGAAGCACTGAGCTAGAACATACCCTAGCAAGTTACTTGTGGATTTGGACTAGGGTCCCCCTGGCCACTTTTGGTGACACATGTGGCTCAAAAAGATAATGAACTGGTCCATTGGTTTCATGGTAAAGGGTGTCTGTGTCAAAGATGATTGATCCCTGAGCCAGGAAGAATCCTTCATTTGGTATTATTATTTGCCCTTCATTTCAAAGAGGACCAATGCATCACAAGATGATGTCTGGATTTTATGAATTGAATTGAATTGAGGCACGAAATCATCAGTTTCAAATTCTCTTTCAGAGTCATTCATTGAAGTCCAGTGGCAGGATAAAAATCGAGATGACTGGCAATGGTTCAGGATGCAGTAGATGACCCTGCTGTCTTCAATGTCTGACCAAACTTTAAACATTCTACAATGCTTGCCTTATCTCTACTGGAGCAAATTGTTCTCGTCTGCTCCTTCCTTGGAAAAGTCTTCACATATTTAGGGTAGACATGTGCCTAACTCATCACTGGATTCGAAGTCTGTTGCTTACCCTTGATCTGGTTTAGCTGATCTGCTGAGATGGTTTGATCAGGATGTGGAGACTGCAAATGCTACAGCTAAGTGCTTAACAATTATTATCTTATTTGATCCTTGAAAAAGCTCTCCTGGGAAGTTCTCCCATTTTAGAGATGAAGCAATTAAGGCAAACAGAAGTTAAATGACTTGCCTGGAGTCAGATAATTTGGAAATGTCTGAGGCTAGATTTGAAGTCTTTTAGAATTGACTGAATAGCAATTTTGAGTTGGATCATTTTAGCCTTGGAAACAAATCCATGAGTTTGAGAGGTTGGCAACTTTTGAGTCCCTCAGTCAGTGCTGACAGTCCTGAAGATGTTTACTTTAGCTGTTTCACTTTCAACTGCCAAGTCCTAAAATAAAAGTTATAAGTAGAAGAATAAATTGTCTTTAACTGAGTGAGATAACAAGATAAGCAAACCAACGGCTATGGGGTACTTACAGGAAAAGATTTTTATACTTTTAGGGGAAAAGGGGATAGCAAACCTTGGCAATCTGAGCAAGGAAAATCACTTCATCCTGGTTTTGCCTTTCATGCTATGAATCTCAACGGAAAGGGGTGAGGACATTAGGAGCTACTTTGGAAACTTACCTAGTTCAAGCAGGCTTTATTTATAGGGTAAACTCCCAGAATCAGACTTAGAGTGTGGTTCAACTCAATCCTACACTATCTTAAGGGTGGGAATACAAGGACATTTCTGAAATTCTGACATAGCTAGGATCATTAAGAGATAATGACAATATTACATTTTCTATTAACAGTTTTCTGTCATATTAGCAATTATATTAATAACTTTGTCACAACAAATGTAAAAATTTTAAAACACAAACATACACATGCAATGGTACCTAAAAATGACTAGGGAAAACTACTTAGTAGTGCAATTGTTACTGAAAGTTCATGTTATTTTCCACTTTTTTTGAGAGGAAGAAGCATTTAACTAAATGCCTACTATGTGCCAGAAACTGTGCTAAGCACTTTCTAAATATTATTCCATTTTATCCTCCCACCAACCCTGAGAAATGCTATTATTAATCCCTATTTTTGTAGTTGAGAAAACTGAAATGACAGAAGTTGTGATTTGCCCATGGTTATACAGTTAGTAAATCTCTGTAGCTGGATTTGGAACTCCATTCTCTTAACTCCGGGTTCAACACTCTATCTCCTGTGCACTAACTTAATTTGTCTGATGTTGTCCCTTGTCTTTTTTATCTGACCCTTGTTTATTTATGGTAAATTTCTCTTTTTTGGGGGTAGGGTGGAAGTGGTGACTTGGAAGAGTGGATTTATTATTATAAAGAACAAAGTACAAATAACATTTCAGATACCTATTAGCTGTATGTAATATTAGGTCAGTCACTTAGCCTGACAGGCTCTCTGGACCTCAGTTTTCTCATTTGTAAACTAGAGATATTTCATAGGGTTGTTGTGAAGATTAAATTAGATAACTTATAAATTACTTTGCAAATCTTAAGCTATTAAACAAATGTTAATTATTAATCATTAGAGTCAGTTATGTACATTACTCTTTTGATTCTGCTTTCTTTACTCCATCTCTCATCCAAATCTTCCCAGACTTCTCTGAATTCTTCACTGGACACTTTTTATTTCTATTTTTTTGTTATATAAACATTGTTGCTATGTGTTTTGTATACAGAGGTAGGTCTTTCTTTCTTATCAACCACTTCCTTGAGTATAGTAATAGAATCTCAGCTTCAAAGAGTATAGATAATTGAATATCTTTTCTTGCATAATTCCAAATTGTTTTCTGCTGATTTCTGGTTTGTTGATTCCATTTTTATGTTCACTAAGAACATCTCATTTAAAAACAAACAACTATTGGTTTTTTCCATTTCTTATGACTCATGATACTTTCCCAGCAATCAAGTTGTACCTGGAAGAGTTGGAAACTGCCCAAGAAGAATGCAAATTATTCTCAAGGCAGCCAATACAGAATATATTTATGCAACTGATTTGTAATGGACCTGTGAAGAAATCTGGAAGGTGGACAGTTGACTGATTCTCAATTAAGAATATTTACCAACTAATTTTCCTGGAAACCAGCAAACCAGAACATTGGTTCTTGTACTCATGCAAGAAGTTCAATGACCTTGCTCCTAACTCTTCCACTAGAAACCACTTTGGAAAACCTCAAATTACTGTTTTTTTTAATTTTTTTTTTATTTTTGCTCTTTAGGTCCCACATTCTTTTCTTGTAATTGATGAACATGTGGAATTTGTGGCCAGTGAAATCCTAAACTAACAACACTGTTGACTGGAGAAGCTTGAATAGGTCTTGGATTGTAATGGCCCAGGTTCACAATCCCATATACTAATAGTTTGTTCAGCCACTGTGGCAGTCAATGGACATTTCTTTTTTTTTGTTTTTTCCCAAACTGCACCACTGTTGTGAATAACTTAGGGAAGAAGGAAGTCAAATGTAGTGGGTTGCAGTTTATTCTGAAAATATGGCCCTTCTTACTGTGTTGAAAACTTCCAGACTGTTATTCACAAAAACAAGGCTCAAAATCTGAAATTATTTTAGAAAGAAATTTATTGGGTCTATTGGTAGAGGAGGAAAATCAGAAGAAGGCTCCATCCTTAGTCTCTTTGAGATTTATATTATATAGGATATCAAAGAACAGTACCAGCATACAAAACCTGTAGAGCAGTCAAGCTATTTTGTAAAGAGGACAATTCCCCAACAAGATCCACGGAAATGTATAGCAGTAAGCACAAACTGTCAAATTAATGTCATTTGAGATATAAACAAAAACATTCAAATTTGGAGGACTAAAACACCAGCAATGGGAGGATCTTAGATCAGGATGGGATCCAGGCATTCCCAAAGCCATCAGCTTCTCTGGGAATGTCTCTGAGATCATCTAGTTTTTAGCCACATCAACCTAGGTCCAGACAATATTAATAAATAAGATTTTCTGAATGATAAAATATTTTCTTCCAAGAACATGTTGTCTAATCAATCAATAAACATTTATTAAGGCTTTAGGGGGAAAGATAATGAATTCTGTTTTAAGCATGTTGAGTTTAAGGTTTATATTGGACATCCATTTTGAGATATTTGAGAGGCAGTTGGAGATGCAACATTTGAAGTCAGTAGAAAGATTGGGACAAAATAGATTTGAGAATCATCAGTATGGATTTGGTAATTAAATCTATGAAGGTAATAAAATTATGAAATGAAATATTGTAGAAAGAGAAGAAAGATCAAACCCTGGGGGACACCTATTTTTAGAGGGATTAAAAAGACATTGATAAAAAATTAGATAAGCCAATCAAGTGTTTTTTTAATAAGAAAAAATATATAGTTTCATACTTTGGTTCGGGAAATAAACTGCAGGTACAAAATAGGGACACATGGATAGAAACAGTGACTGAAAAAAAATGGGAGTTTTAGCGTAAGCTCAATGTGAGTCTGACATTGACATACTGGTCAAAAAAGCTTATATCACCGAGTCTTCATTAAGAATAGTGTCCAAAACTAGAAAAGTGAGAGTTCTGCTGTACTCTGCTTTGGTCAGGCTATACCTGAATATTTTTTTCAGTACAGATAGAATTACATGAATTAGGGAGTGTTCAGATAAGAACAACAAGCACAGTAAAGAACAAGGTGCCTTGCTGGACTCCTCCTTATCTCTGATCTCCCAAATCCAATATGGTGCCAAGGCCTGTAGATTTTACCTCTGCATCTCTCAAATTTGGCCCCATCTGCCCCCTAGCACTGTCACTACTTTAGATCAAGCCCTCATCCCTTTATAGCTGAATTATTACAGGAACCTGCTGGTGAGTCTCTTGCCACTCTAATTCATCCACCATTCAGCCTCTAAAAATGACTTTCCTAAAAGACAGGTCCAATCATGTCTCTCTCTCACAAACACACACACACACACACACACACACACACACACACACACACACTCCCAATCCTTTCAAGTGGCTTCCAGGATAAATACAAAATATTTTCTGTTTATCATTCAAAGCCCTTCATAACCTGGACCCCTCCTACCTTTCCAGTTTTCCTACGTCTTACTCTCCTACATGTACTCTGACTCAGTGACATTGGGCTCCTGATTATTTCAGGAACAAGACACAATATCTCTCAACTCAGTCCATTCTCTTTACTATCTGACATATGTGGAACATTCTCTCTTCTCCTCCTGGTCAGCTCCAACTAATTGACCTTTCTGACTTCCTTAAAATTCCAATTAAAATCCCACCTGTTAAACAGGAAATCTTTCTCAACTATTCCCTTTAATCTCAGTATCTTCCCTCTCTTATTTCCTACTTGTCCAATATACAATATTTTTGTATATATTTGTTTGTATATTGCCTCACCTCTTAGACTATAAACTCCTTGAGGGCAGATTCTGTCTTTTGTCTCTTTGTAGTCCCAGAAATTAGCACAGTGGCTAGCACATAATGGATGCTTAATAAATGTTTATTGATTGATTGATTGATTTGAAGTTTTCATATAAGAATCAACTGAAAAAGAGCCTGGAGATGTTTGATTTAGGCAAAAGAGGTTTTGGGGACATGACAATCTTTTTCTATCTACTGGTTCTTTCCCCTTTGCCTGCAAACTTGCCTATTTCTCCCCCATTCTTAAAAAAAAAAAACCCTCATTTGATCCAATCATCTCTGCTAGCTATCATCCCATATCTCTCATCCCTTTCGCAGCTTGGAGAAAGCCATCTGTATTAGGTTCCTCTCTTTCAACTTCCTCTCTTTCAACTTTTTCTAAACTCTGCAAGATGGGTCCTGATTTCATCATTTAAATAAAACTGCTCTCTAATTTACCAATAATCACTTAATTGATAAATGAAATTGTCTTCTTTTAACCTCATCTTTCTTCATGCCTCAACAGCCTTTGAAACTATCAAACAACCTCTTCTAATAACTCTCTAAGTTTTCATATCATTACTTTCTCTTGGTTCTCCTCTTACTTGTCTGCTCCTTTTCATTCTCATTTGGATCTTTATCTATGTCCTATAAGCATCTCAAACTCAATATATTCGATTATCTTTCCCCCCAGATCCCTTTATTTCTAACTTTCCTTTTACCACCAGGGCAGTTATTTACCCAGGCTTCCAATTTCAATGTCATCCTTGACTCACCACCCTTACTTGCTTTATACATCCAATCTGTTATCAAGTCTACTATTATCAAGTATTCCTATTTTCACATCTCTCATACATGACCCTCCTTCCTATTTTTGCAGCTGCCACTCTGATGCAAGAACTCATCACCTCATTCCTACCTCATCTCCCTGCTCTATTCTTTTCTCCACTGAGCTGCCAAACTGATTTTTCTGAAGCATGGACTAGCTATTACCTCTTGGTGTCTCATACACACACCTCAGTTAATTCTAGGGACTCCCTTTTTGCCTCCAAAATTGAATATAAAATCTAGCATTTAAAGACTTTCATAATTTCCTTCCTATCTTTCCATTGCTCTTTTACTTTGCTCCCAGCTGCACTAGTCTACATGTTAATTCTCAAACACACCACTCTATCTCCCTTTTTGCCTTTTCACTAGCAGTCCCCCTCATGCCTGGAATACTTTTCTCCTCACTCCTAGCTTCCTTGGCTTCCTTACAGACTCAGTTCAAATATTACTTTCTGCAAGAATCCCTTCCCAGAACTACAGTAGTACTTCCCTACTATTTATATTACATAGCTTGTATGTACAATTATTTGCATTTGATTTGAAGTCAGTTTCATTGGAGATTGTTAAATTAGGGTTTTGCCTTTTTTTAAACCACCATATTTACAATAGTGCCTTGCACATGTTAGTCTTTTTATTAGTCCTGGGCACTTGTGCACAGGTACTTACACCAATGGATATGAGATAGTTGCTCTTGTTTGATGCAGTTTATGTTTTTGAATTGTGAATTTGAATTTTTTTCCAAGTGGCTACTTGTATTTGAATTTTCTTTTTATTAACTCTTTTTTTTTTTAAAAAAAAATCTATTCATAGCAACAAGGATCTATATTACGTAAAGGGAAGTCTAGTAGGCATGTATCCAAAGGGAAAGATAGCAGATAGACAGCCCATGTTGCACTTGTAGCCATGAAATATTTTCTTAAAACAACAAACAAACCAGAGAACAATGCTTCTAGCATACTGGTGGATCCTTCATGGAAAATTTTACAAATAGACATGAATAAAAGTCACATTGAATGAGAGGACACAAATTGATTTCAATATGTACCTGTTCATAGATTTCTCACACTGATGAAATAAGAGATGATATGGTGAAGTGGATAAAGCAACCCAATGTGAGGAAGACCTTGCCTCTAATCCTACTTCAGCTACTTATTAATGGATTGATCCTAAGCAAGTCATTTACTTCCTTTCAGCCTTAGTTTTCATATCTATAAAATAGGGATAATAATAGTACCTTCTATACTGGGTTGTTCTGAGAATCAAATGAGATAATAAATATTAAACATTTAGCAATGTTTATATATCACTTAAAATGATATTAAAAAGATACATGAAAGTTAGCTATTGGTATTATGAGATGAAATCCATTATTGAACTGTCCAATGACCATTTATCAAATTCTTGAAATCAAGTTTTCATTTAATGTATTGCAGCAATATTCAACATATTTGTCCTAAATATTCCCTCTCCCATTATGTTACTTCTATAAAAATCTTATTGATATGTGCATTTATATTTTATTTTTATATACTCAAATGCAATATTGAATTCAGTGATTCAATCCATTGTTTTAAAAAGTAAAATATGTATCTGCCCTTTATATATAAGGAAAATATGATATTCTGTTTTATTTTTTATTTTAAAATTACCCTTTACAAAGAAAAGTGGTTGATTTAGAATTTATTGTGGAATTTAGAATTTTTTTATAAACTCAAGATCAGGAAGCATTTGATTCTTGTCTTCTTGCCTAGTACATAATGCTTCTTGACTGCAGTTGCTCACTAGTCATTTCTCTTTCTTGCCTTCTTTGAGAAAAAGACTGTGGATGTTTCTGTTGAACGTTGGGTTAATAACACCTATCAAACAGGATGAAACAAGAAAATGGACTGTCTCAAGTAAAGAACAAGAATTAACTCCCCCCCAAAATTTAACAAATTCAACAAAGAAAAATATTGCTTATGGAATGGCTCTCTAGGAGGGGGATAATAGGAAAAGATATTGGAAGAAATTTTCTTGTTATAAAAATAACAGGTATATATAAAATTTTATTTAAAAAAAACAAACAGGTAGAATGAAAGAATAGCAGTGTAGAGATTTATTATGACCTAAGAATAAGTCAAACTGAAAATCTTAAATAGTAGCAAATGTCAAATACACGGAATCTTCTTTTTGCCACTGAGAGGAAAGGATATAAAATCCTTGTCATAAGATTAGTTTTGTTCAGCCTTTTCCTGACTCTTAGTAGAAAGAGATGAAACCTAAGAAAGATAGTATTTAGCTCCTTTAATCTTTATTCACCTGCTGTGTTTTTATTCTCTGTTCTCTGCCAGGTCTTATATGTCCTTAGAATCAAAATATAGAATATCAGATAGGGAAAGAAACTCAAGGTTTATATAGTCTAATCTATACCTGAACAAAAACTCTCTCAAAAAACATGCTTAAGAGATAAAGCCAAAAAAGTACTTAGGGGAGAATGTATATCTCTAAACACTTTCATCAATAAAAGAAAGAGCAGAAAAATAAATTATACATGTAACCAAAAAATCTTGAAAAAAAAATTTGTAAAAGTCTACTAAACATCCAAATAGAAATCCTGAAAATTAAAGAAGAAATGAACAAAGTTGAAAGCAAACACAAATAAGCAAACTCATTTAATTAATAAATATAGGACATGGCTCTCTTCAACAGTGAAATGTTTCAAACCAGTTCCAATTGTTCTATGAAGAAAGCCATATATACCCAGAGAGAGGGATGTGAAATGTGGACCACAACATAACATTTTCATGCTCTCTATTGATGTTTGCTTGCATTGTGTTTCCTTTCTCTGATTTTTTTTCTTGTAGATACGATTTTTCTTGCACAAAAATGATGTGTGGAAATATGTATACATATATTCCATTTGTCAAGTATTTTAACATAATTAACATGTAGTGGATATCCTGCCATCTAGGGGAGGGGTGAGGACTAGGGGGGAAAAATTTGTAACAGAAAGCTTTGTAAGGGTTAATGTTGAAGAATTGCCCATGCATATGTTTTGCAAATAAAAAGTTTTAATAATAAATAAATAAATATAACCAGGAAGTGTTTTTTTTTAATCAACAAGATAGATAAACCATTAGTCAGCTTCATTTTAAAAAGAAAATCACGTTACCAGTATCAGAAATGAAAAAGGGGAATTCACACCCAGTGAAGAAGAAATTAAATTAATTATTAGGAACTATATTGCCCAATCACATATGCCAATAAAACTGATTATCTAAATGAAATGGATGAATACATAAAAATAACAATTGCCCAGATCTATCAATAGAACAAAAAAACAGAGGACTTAACCCTATCTCAGAAAAAGAAATCTAATGGGATAAATCAACTTCCAAAGGAAAAAAATCTTAGGATTAGATGAATATATGAGTGAATTCTGTCAAACTTTTAAAGAACAATTCATTCTAATACTACATAAACTGAATAGGAAAAAGAGTCCTGCCTAATTTCTTCTAAGATACAAATATGATCTTGATGCCTAAGCCAATGAGTTTCAAAACAGAAAAAATACTCTAGATTAACATCCCAATTGAATGTTGATAAAAATTTCAAATAATATATTTATAAGGAAACTGTAGAAATAAATCACAAAGGTTATACTCTATGACAGGGCTGGTTTACTACAATGAGGAATGCAAGACTGTTTCAGTATTAGCAAATAACTGACCATATTAATGATTAAAAACAACAAAAATCATGATTGTATCATTAGATACAGAAAGCTTTTGACAAGATATAACACACATTTTATTAGAAACACTAGAAAGCATAAGAATAAATAGAGCTTTCCTTAATGTGATAAGCTGTCCTTCATTTTTGAAGAGGACCAATGACATCATGGAGTGATATCTTGATTTGCTCATGAAGTGGACTTAAATGAAGCAGAATTACATAGTCATCAGCCCCACTGTCTCTTCCAAAGTGATCAAAGTCAAGTATAAGAGAAATGTCAAGAAAATTGGCAATAACCTGGAATCTAGTGGATGATTTTGGTGTCTTTGATGTCCAAGTTCTAAGCACTCCATAGTCTATTTTGGCCACTTTCATAGCTTTTGGAAAAAAATTGTCATCTGCTTATTTCTCAAGAGAAGTCTTCATGTGCTTGGGGTAGACATTTCCCTAATTCACGAATTGGTTTGAGGCTCATTGGATACCTGCAACCTGCTTTAGCCTGTCTGTGAATTCTACCAGGATATGCATGCTACAATTCCTTGATGCTACAGGTGAGAACTGGGTGACAGGTGAACACCTTAGATGAATGAACAATCCTGGAAAGGTGGCAAACCCTCTCATCAGAGATGCTAGTCCTTCCTGAACACACCATATATCCCAATATAATAAATAGTATTCATCTAAAACCATAACCCAGCATTATATATATATATACATACATATATATATATATATATATATATATATATATTTGCTTTTTGCTGAGGCACTTGAGGTTAAGTGACTTGCCTGGGGGCACACAGCTAGGGAATATTAAGTGTCTGAGACCAGATTTGAACTCAGGTCCTCCTGACTATAGAACTGGTGCTCTATCAACTGTGCCACCTAGCTGCCCCACCAGCATTATCTTTAAAAGGACAAAATAGAGACATTTCCACTAAGATCAGGGGTAAAACATTATTACCATTTCTATTCAAAATGATATTAAAGAAAAATAAATTGAGGGAGGAAGCAGAAACAGTAAGAAGACAAAATTATTACTTTTTATAGATGATAGGATAACTGACTTAAAGAACCCTAAAGAGACCATTTTTTAAAAATTGAAACACTTAACAAAGTTATAATAAAATATAAAATAAAACCATATAAATCATCAGTATTTCTGTATATTAGAAAGAAAATCTCTAATACTATTGTGCCGAAAGAAATGACAAGCAGGAGGCAGCTAGGTGGAGCAGTGGATAGAGTACCAGCCTTGAAGTCAGGAGGATCTGAGTTCAAATCTGACCTCAGACACTTAACATGTCCTAGCTGTGTGACCCTGGGCAAGTCACTTAACCCCAACTGCCTCAGGGGAAAAAAAAAGACAAGCAGATTGGTTTTAGAAAAACATGGAAAGACTTGCATAAAATATAACAGAGTGAAATGAATAGAACCAAGAGAATTTGAATTCAATAACTAATAATGTTTGAAGAATAACTTTGAATGATTAAGCCATTCTGAGTAATATGATCATATCATATAAGAAGAAATTATGAAGGAAAATGCTATCCATCTGATACTTAAATTGATACATGGAAATATGCATTATGTGATTCCATCTACATTCACATACCCATACATACACCTAGACACACACACACACACACACATATATATATATATACACATATATGTATATGCAAATATATAAAATGTTGGCCTTCTCTAGTGCAGGGAGAAAGGGAGGGAGACAACTTGGAACTCAAAAAATAACTAATTAATTTTTAAAAACAACAAAAAAATCTAACAAGAAGAGATAGAAAGATAAATGTAATTTAAATTTACAGAAATTATAAAATACTTGAGAGTCTACCTGCCAAATCACGCATAGTTTCTATATAAACACAATTACAAAACACAAATAAAGACAGATTTAAATAAAGGCATATTTATTTCTCTTGGGTAAGCTCAGCCAATATAATAAAAATGAAAATACTATGCAAATCAGTTTATTTATTCAGTGTCATGCCAAGCAAACTGCCAAAAGATCACTTTATAGACTAGAAAAAAAGAATAACAAAATTCTTCTGAAAGAACAGATGGTCAAGAATATCAAGGGAATAGATAAAAAAAAAAAAAAAAGTGGGAAAGAAAGTGGCCTAGCAGTTCCAGATCTGAAACTATACCACAAAACTGTAAGTATCAGAACAATTTTGTCCTATGTAAGAAATAGAAGTTGATCAGTGGCATAGGTATAACAGTATTCAGAAGCAAACCTGCATAGCAGTATAGTATTTGATAAACCTAAAGATTATAGTTACTGGAATAAGGAAAACTGGAAAGCAATCTTTCAGAAACTATGTATAGACTAACATTCCATGCCACATTTTAAGATATACCAAATGGGTACATGATTTAGACACAGTCTGTCATCATAAACAAAAAAGAAGAGCATGAAAGAAATTACCCATAGTATCTATGGATAAGAGTTCATAACCAAATAAGAGATAGAGGTTCACTGGAAGTGAAATGGAAAACTTTGATTACATAAAATTGAAAAGGTTTTATACAAACTAAGCCATTTCAGCTAAAATTAAAAAAAAAAAAACAGACAATGGGAAAAGCATCATGACAAACAATCATACAGCTTGAACATGAAGACCTCCTGTGAAGGGGATTTTACTCCTTCCAAGGCAGTCCAATATATTTTTGGACAGTCATAGAAATATTTCCTCACTTCAAGCCCAAATCTGCCTCTGCTACTTCCACCCATTGCTTAGTGGAGCTGTGAGAAATAATTCCTTTGGACCCCTATTCTATTCCAATCAGTTTCATAATCTACTTAAATCTTATAGGGATAGATAGACTCTTACAATAAGCCTCAAACTTTAATGTAACAAGCCTGAAAATGCTGAAAAAGCTATCTCCATACTGTTTTACTCACATTTCATGTCTCAACCCAGCACATGTATGATGCCCTGATGCTTTAGAAAGTCCTTTAACCTCCAGACCATCTTATGACCACTTAGTCAGTAGACATGTCTCATGTTTCACTCAGTCTATAACCCCTTGCTGATACATCATTCTTGGCCCTCAAGAGCAAGGTCTATCTACCAATGAGATTCTGTATTTCATCATGCCTGTTTTGCATATTTGAATATCAAACCCTATAAAAACAAAGTTACAGAAGAATCTGAAGTGCGTAGATAGTGAAGAAGATTTGAAGTCCACTTCATTACAGAATTTGGACCCTTTAATAAAATACCATTGGCTCAGAGCTCTGCCTCAGTCTCTTATTGTAGGTTAGACAGCTTTAATCCCCACAATTCCCTTTGGAGGCAAGCAGTATGAGAATAATATCCCTTCTATGTGATGGACACTTTGAACACTTGGGGATAGTTCTCCTATCTCTCTTAAGTCTTTTCTTCCTAGACTTACCCTTTCTTCTTAGACTTGTTCTTCTACTGAGATGTTCCTCCAGGTTTATTCTTGTGTGTTACAAAATCTCTTGAGACACAAGAAATGTGTTCCTCAAAACAGACTTCTTTCAAGGTTGCAACTGGAGGATTGGCTGGCCATGGACTCAGTCTGGGGATATCTCATAGTGAAAGTTAGGACTTGGAGCTGGAAAGTATGAAAGACAATGGACTGGAGGGTCTCTGTTCAGCAAGAGGCCAGAAACACAGAGTTGATTTTGAAGAATCACCAATCAGTGACCAGAGATCCAGGTAAAAGTAAAAGTAAAGGATGCTATATTGGATTATTTGTTTTCTAGGGAAGAGGGGTGGGAAAGGAAGAAAAAAAATTTGGAACACAAGGGTTTTTTTGGTTTTGTTTTTCTTTTCTTTTTTTTTTATTAAAGCTTTTTATTTGCAAAACATATGTATGGGTAGTTCTTCAACATTGACCCTTACAAAGCTTTCTGTTACAAATTTTCCCCCCCTAGTCCCCACCCTTCCCCTAGATGGCAGGAAGTCCACTACATGTTAATTATGTTAAAATACTTGACAAGTCGAATATATGTATACATATTTCCACATTTATCATTGTTGTGCAAGAACAATCATCTACAAGAAAAAAAATCTGAGAAAGGAAACCCAATGCAAGCAAACATCAATAGAGAGCATGAAAATATTATATTGTGGAACACAAGGTTTTGCAAGAGTAAATGTTAAAAATTATCTTGGCATGTATTTTGAAAATAAAAGGCTATTATTTAAAAAAAAGTTAAATGTATAAGTTAGTATCAAAGGATCAAGAGAGACAATGGAATAGTGAAACTGACAGAACAAGGAAGGATCTTCTGTTACCTGGACACTGAATAGGGACTGAAGTTAACAAAGAATCCAAGACAATTTGCCACCTCTATGCAAATGATTCCTAAATTTATTCTTTTCGGCTTTGACTTTTCTGCAATAACCACCTGGGTGCTCCCATCTGCTTGTCAAACTCAAAATGTCCAAAATCAATCTCAATCTACCTCCTATTTAAACTTGCTTCTTCTACTGTTGGAATTTTTGGGGTGCTTCTGCTGCTGAGAGGAGAGGTAAGATGTAGGTGTTGCTCCTTTGCATATACTTGTAATTTCCATGTGTCTTTTAAAAAATTCAGGAACAGTGTGTTGTGGTTCTCCTCACATTACACAGGGCCCTCTGTCTCATCAAAATATTGAATCATTTTCCTTTGTTTTACAGTATTTATTCATAGTTGCCTAGATCATTTACAAAATCTGGAAGCCGTCCTTTTATTGTTACTTTTTCCTGTTGATTTATTTACTTAAGTCCAACATTTTTTCCTTCTTCCTGATATCCTTGGTAATTTCAGTCCCCCCACTCATTTTCCCCATCACCCATTTTCTAACTTCCCTCAGATTATCTTCTCTTTGGGGGCTGTATCCAAAGCATCTCATCCTCTTCCTACAATGAGCACGGCATAGTTCACCAGCCAAGGTCTTTAATCTTTGAATCAGAACTGGGCTCACGGACAGCTAGGTGGTGTAGTGATTAGAGCACCAGCCCTGAAGTCAGGAT
This sequence comes from Myrmecobius fasciatus, assembly GCA_023553655.1. Lineage (NCBI taxonomy): Eukaryota > Metazoa > Chordata > Mammalia > Dasyuromorphia > Myrmecobiidae > Myrmecobius > Myrmecobius fasciatus. Next base: position 114,160 of record JAJPUD010006344.1, read on the forward strand.
GACCCGAGTTCAAATATGACCTCAGACACTTAATATTCCCTGTGTGACCCTGGGCAAGTCACTTAATCCCAATTGCCTCAGCAAAACAAAACAAAACAAAACAAAACAAAAAAAAAAAAAACTGGGCCCAGTGGGATGTTGTGCTTTCCTTCAGTCTTGTTTGAGTGTTGCACACTCCATCCTCCCATACACAGAGTGTCTTGTCTTTTGATTTTTCTATTTTTTATTTTCCCCAGTTACATGTAAAAAAACCCATTTTTTTTGGGTTATACATGTACATTCATTTTTTTCTACATATTTGCTTGTGAATGATGTTGGGAGAGAAAAATCAGAACAAAAGGGAAAAACCACAAGAGAAAAAAAAGTGAACATATCATGTGTTGATTTATATTCAGTCTCCATAGTTATCTCTGTGCATTTTGATGACATTTTCCATCTGAAGTTTATTAGGATCGCCTTGGATCAATGAATCACTGAGAAGAAGCAAGTTCATCATCGTTGCTGTTGCTGTGTCATAATATTTTCTTGGTTCTGCTTGTTTTGCTCAGCATTAATTCATGCAAATCTTTCCAGGCCTTTCTAAAATCAATTTGTTCATTATTTTTTATAGAACAATAATATTCCATTACTTTCATATACCATAACTTATTCAGCCATTCCCCAATTTATGGGCATCTACTCATTTTCCAATTTTTGCAATCATAGAAAGAGCTGCTACAAACATTTTTGCACATAAGGTTCCTTTCCTCTCTTTTTTGATTTCTTTGGGATACAGATTCAGTAGTGGCACTGTTCAAAAGGTATGCACAGTTTTATTGCCCTTTGGGCAAAGTTCCAAATTGCTCTCCAGAAATAATATTTCCTGGATATGATAATATCCAGGAAATAAATTTTTCAAAAAAACCCCACAATTTATTCTGAATTTGACAAACACTAACAAACGTGAACATATTTGTGTAAATAGAAGAATAGAAAAATAAGATTGTATGTGAAATTGTAAATATCCATTGTGTACAGCTTTTTTTTTTAATTATATACTAATTTTAGTGACAAATTAATCGCAGAATTTCTCTGCTTGTCTGTGTCTCTTTCTGAATCTCTTTCTGTTCTCTTCTGTGCTTTAAAAAAATACTTCATTAATACTCTTTTCTAGGGTTTGGGGTGTTTTTTTTTTGTTTGGGTTTGGGTTTTTTGGCATTCCTATCATTAGCTCCAAGCTCTTCTCCATTTCCATTCCTTTCCACCCCTAACCTCTAAAGGGAAAAAAATGGTAAATAAAGTTCCCTGGCAACAAGTTAGTATAGTCAAACAAATCAAATCCACAGATTGGTCATACCAAAAAAGTACGCCTCCTTCTGAGCCTCTGGTATATCATTTGTTTGGCAAGAGGTTGGAAGCATGCCTCATCATTGGTGCCCTCAGGCCTTAATTGGTCATTATATTAATCTAAGTTCTTAAATCTTTCAAAGTATACTATTGCAGTAATTTTAAAAATTTCTCTCCTGGCTCTGTTTATTTCAGTCTACATTATTGTATGCAAGCCTTCATAGATTTCTCTGAATCTACCAATTTTTATTATTTCTTAAGACACAATAATATTCATTTTTTGTTGTTGTTGTTCAGTTGTTTTGGTTGTGTCCAATTTTTTGTGACCCCATTTGGGATTTTCTTAGCAAAAATACTGGAGTGGTTTGCCATTTCTTTCTCTAGTTCATTTTATAGATGAGGAAACTGAGGCAAATGGAGTGAAGTGACTTACCCTGGTTTTTCCAAAGGCATGACATGAATTGTTCAACAATGAGTTAAACATAATGTTTGAAAAGTCCAATTAGGTTGTTTTAAAGTCTGATGAAGACCATAAAAATTTAGGTCTGGAAGGAAAACCTAAGAATTTTATTTATTTATTTATTTTTTTAAAATTTTTATTTTATTTGCATAACATATGTGTGGGTAATTCTTCAACAATAACCCTTACATAGCTTTCCGTTACAAATTTTTCCCCCCAACTCCCCACCCCTCCCCTAGATGGCAGGATATCCACTACATGTTAATTATGTTAAAATATTGGCAAATCGAATATATGTATACATATTTCCAAACTTATCATTGGTGTGCAAGAAAAATCTTATCTACACAAACGATATATCAGATAAAGGAAACACAATGTAAGCAAACATCAATCAAGGAGTATGAGAATGTTATGTTGTGGTCCACATTTCGCATCCCTCTCTCTGGGTGTATATGGCTTTCTTCAGTGAACAATTGGAGGTAAACCTAAGAATTTTAAAGGAAATTATGAAAAAAAAAGTAGGAAGAAAGACAAAAATACTAGATTTTAAACAGTATTACAAAGAAGTAATCAAAACTACTTGGTACTGGTTTAAAAACTGTAAAGATGAGCAGTGGAACAGATGAAAAACATAATATCCAGAAGCAAATGAATAAAGCAGCATAGTATTCTATAAACCCAAAGACTCTAACTACTGGGGTAAAGACATACTATATATATTTTTTATTGAATTATATTGAATTATAAAATAAACTACAAATGGAAATGTGACCAAAACAAAAAAGAATGACACCATTACCAAATTAGAAGAGCAGGGAAAGTTTTATTTTTTACAACTACAAAGAGTGGAAGAATTCTTGACCAAACAAGGAATAGAGAGGATCATTGAAAATAAAACATACAATTTAAATAACATTAAATTTCGAAGATTTTTCATTAAAAAAACCAGTATGACTAAAAACAGTTAACTAACAGGGGAGGTGGGGAGAACTTGCAACATTTCTTTGATAAAGGCCTAATATATAATAGTGAGAGGGAACTGATGCAAATATATAAGAACAAGAGCTATGTTGATAAACAGGTAAAGTATATCAAATATATTAAGTATAACAGATAGTTGCTAAAAGAAAAGGAAACTATCTTTTTTTTTCCTTAGCAGCTATATGAAAAAAATTTCCAAATCATTAATAAAAGAAATGTATAATAGAATAACTGTGAGGTAGATCTCATACCTATCAGACTAGAAAAATAAAGAAAAATAATTATTGCTATAGGGGATGTGGTAGGATAGAGAACTAGGTGGTACAATGGACAGAATGCTAAATCTAGAGTCAGAACCTTTGTGAGTTCAAATATGGCCTCAGATACTTACTAATTATAGGACATCTCTATAAACATGTCCTTATGCTTGTATCTTAAATCTGTTATATCTTAAACACTGCAAATCTATAATTGAGTCCAAATAATATAGTTTTTTCTGACTTCAAGTTCTAAATCTATGATCTTAATAGTCATATTTTGGTGAGTGCTTCCTCCTATTAAAAGATGATTTTTTATTTGTTAAGTCTCATGTGTTGAAAACTTGGGGTTATTTTTGACTATTCTCCTTTCTTTACCTTTTCTACCAAGTTGGCTCCCAAGTCCTTGTGACTTTATCTCTTCAACATCTTTTTCAATCATTCCTTTTGCTTCCTTTTATCACCACTCTAATATAGGTTCTAATTCATGGCCTCCTAAACTATTGAAACAGCTAACTAATTGGTCTTTCTATCTATACATATTTATTTGCTTAACCCTAATTCTATTATTTATACCACTCAAACACGAGACATTCCTATGAATAGAGATGATCATATCATTCTGTTTAAACCTTATTGTCTACAATTCTGTCTACAGAGTTGTAATTCCCTAGTTTGGCACTCCAGCTTCCCTACAATCCAGCAATCCTCTTGGTTCTTTTTTAACTATGATGAATACCACTCTGTGCAGCAAAGCTAGCCACTCTTCCTGTTTTTCCCTGTACATGAAATGTCTGTCCTCTCTTACTTCTTGAACCTTTCCTTTTAAGCTCAGCTGAAATATAATCCACATTTATAGTTGACAGGAAAGAGGAAAGGCTCCTGGCAGAAGATGGAATTTGAGCTGAGTCTTGAAGAAAGTCTGGTTGAGGTGGAAATAAGAAAGAAGAACATTTTAGGTATGAGACAGACAGAGCAAAGGCTTGAAAATGGGAGATGAGATATGTTTTGAGGGACTCAAAGTAGATGAGTGAATGTAGCTGGATCAAAAAATTAGTGGAGGAATAAGGTATGAAAGATTTGAAAAGTAGGAAGTGGCCAAGTTGTGAAGAACTTTAAATGCCAAAGCAAGAATTTTATATTTGATTCTGGAAGTAATCCAGAGGAAGTAGAACTCACTGGTGACATGCAGAATTATGCTCTGCAGGAAGCATCTGAGGTCCACATCTTTATCTCATCCCCTCATCAAAAGTATATATACCATCAAAAGCACCCACACATGCAAAATTGTTTGTGGCAGCCCTTTTTGTAGTGGCTAGAAACTGGAAACTGAGTGGATGCCCATCAGTTGGAGAATGGCTGAATAAGTTATGTATATGAATGTAAGGGAATATTGTTCTGTAAGAAATGATCATCAGGATAATTTCAGAAAAGCCTATAAAGACTTGCATGAACTGATGCTGAGTGAAGTGAGCAGAGCCAAGAGAACATGTATATAGTAATAACTAGATGATGTGGTCAATTGTTATGGACTTGGCTCTTTTCCATAATGAGGTCATTCAAGGCATTTCTAATAAACTTGATAGAAAGTACCATCCACCCCCAGAGAAAGAATTATGGAGACTGAATGTGGATCAAAACATTGTATTTTTACTTTTTTTGTTGTTGTTAGTTTGTTTTTTTTCTATCTCGTGTTTTTTCCCCTTTTGATCTGATTTTTCTTGTGCAGCATGACAAATATGGAAATATATTTAGAAGAATTGATTATGTTTAACCTATATTGGACTGCTTGCTGTCTTAGGGATTTGGGAAGGAGAAGGACGAGAGAGAAAAATTTGGAATACAAGATTTTGCAAAAATGAATATTGAACTGAGTTCAATGGCTGAATAAGTTATGGTATATGAACATTATGGAATATTATTGTTCTATAGGAAACGATTAGCAGGCTGATTTCAGAGAGGCCTGGAGAGTCTTACATGAACTGATGCTAAATGAAGTGAGTAGAACCAAAAAAACATTGTACACAGGAACAACAAAGTTATGTCCAACTATAGATCAATTTGATTTTTTTCAACAATGAAGTGATTCAGGTCAATTCTAATGGATTTGTGATAGAGAGAATCATCTGGATCCAGAAAGAGGACTATGGGGATTTTTTCACCAAGACGACCTTAAAGTAGGTCACAAAGAGTAAGATATGACTATTTGACAAAACAAGAACCTGACAAAGATGCTTATGCTACTTGTCTCATGCTTAAAAAAAAATCAAATCACTTTATAAATTTTAAAGCATTACATGTGAATCATTATTTTTTGTAACAAACAAGCTCCACTAAGATATAGAGGTAGGCAGGACTATTCATTTAGAGTAATCTAGTCTGAATTGTAGGCAAGATTGAACAGTTTCCTTCTCAAACCTTCTCTTGCAAATGTTTTCCACCTCTATATATCCTGCCTAGTCTAATGATGGCTTCACATTCACAATGCAAGATTTACAAAAATACTTTCTTCACAGCATCCAGGTTGTCTGACATTAAGCCACAAGGTCTTCCCCATCAACTCACCATTTCATTTCAATACTTTCCCTTTCTTCTTTTGTTACCATATCCTGATTGAACCATAGCATCTGTCCCTGTTCCTGATTCCCTCTGTTGTCATTTCCATCTTTACCTAAACTAGGGGAGTTGCTAGGACTGAGACAAGTGCTTGGAAAACACTGAAGATAACAATCTGAATGGGGAGGAGAGTTTGGTTGATAAGTGCCTACCCTCTCCTATTACTCTGAGGTTGCCAACAACTACTAGTCCAATTGGAAAAGAAGTTAATCAACCTTCTTTTGAATATAAATAACTCAGGAGCATATCAGCTTAGTTGATTTCTCAAATTGCAAAGATCTTTAGTATGGTTGTGTGAACAACAAACCTGACCTCATTGTTTTTTTCATTTTCCATTTATCAAGTACATAATACTGCTGTATCTGAACCAATGATTTTTAAGAAATTCATGGAAAAACATTTTTAATATTAAAATTAAAGAGAATGAGAATGATTGAATTATTATGAATTTATCCCAGTATAGGAAATACTGGTAGGAAGACTTCTACCAAGACAAAACATAGCCTACATATGGTCCATAACATACAAAAGCAAAGAGACTTGCCTGGCTTTACACAGTGGGCATCATGTGTAGAATTTTAACCAGGCTCTGCCGACTCTGGGTCTAGCATTCTAGCAACTATACCAAAAGAGAACAGAAGAAGGAAAAGGAAAAGAAGGAAAGGGACAAGAAATGGGATAAAAAGAAGAGGAAGAGGAGAAGAGAGAGATGAGATGATATTTAATAATAATAACTAGCATTTATAAAGCATTTTATAAATATTATCTCATTTGATCCTCACAACTACCTTGGAATATAAGTATTACTATTTTCCCAATTTTACAGATGTGGAAACTGAAGCAGACAGAAGTTAAGTGACTTGTCCAAAATCACACAGCTGGCAAATGTCCAGTACCATATTGGAATTTAGGCCCAGCTCTTTATCCAGTGTAACAATCTAGCTGCTTACCATTAGTGACCATGAGAACTCAAACTTTCAGATAAGTATGGCAGTATAGAAGTGAGATATTGTCTATTTATGGATTATATTTTTTTATTCATAAAATGGCTTCATGGACACTATTCTATAACAGACTATAAAGAGTTATCATTTTTCTGAACTTAACTAGGACAATCTTATTACTTAATTGATATATTCTAACAAGCTCATACTGAGAAAATGATTGCCTGAATACAGTATAATAGTCTACACAAATACCAGATTCCCATTTTCCTTATTCTAGACTTCATACCTATATAATAATTCTGAACAATCTACAATTCATCATAATGTGCAGGATTCAGAATTCCCTATGCTGCCCTGCCCCTCCTACTTCTGAAACCTTTCTAGTAGGCTCTCTGTTGGCCTCTTCTTACCTTAGTGACAAATACCAAATTCAATTCAATTTCATTTAAAAATTATTATTGAGTCAACTGCCTATGTGATTTTAGACAATTCACTTGCCTCTTTGGGCCTCAATTGTTCCCCCTTCTCATTTGAGGTGGTTGGAATAGACCACCTCTAAAACTGCTTCTGTGTAAATCTTTTGTGGTGTTCAATTGTTTTCAGCTGGATCTGTCTTCGTGACCCCCATTCAGGGTTTTCTTGGCCCAGCTACCCAAGTGGTTGGCCATTTCCTTCTCCAATTCATTTTACAGGGGAGGAAACTGAGGCAAACTGTTAAGTGACTTGCCCAGGATCACACAGCTAGTAAGTGTCTGGTACCATATTTGAACTCAGGAAGAAGAATCTTCCTAACTCCAAACCTAGCACTCTAACCACTGTGTCATCTACCTGCTACATATAAACCATCCTTGTCTATAAAATAGGAATGACAGCTATAACAGTACAGCAGAATGTCAGAGCCTGTGAATGGGGGAAGTAAGATACTAGTGTTGAAGATACTAGCAATAAAGTGGGAAGAATGATTGGTTCAGAAGGGACAATGGAACTAAAGACTGGAGGAAGGGCCAGAACCCAGGAAGCAACCAGGCCTAAAAGCCATGGTGTGAAGAAGCAAATCCAGTCTGTGCCCTTCACTGATCTGGTGAGACATGTGCATTGTGCGGGTCCAGGGGAAGCAAATGAACTCCTTTCTATACTATAAATAAGGATATATGTTAGTGAGCATTTATTGGTGGGTGTTCAAATGGTAGAGTGCCCACAAGTACTCACCTATAATCATAGTTTCCTTCCATAAGGAATTAGACTGGACAAAAAAGGCAGATAGAGATTGAAAAAAAGAGGTTCTGCATAAACATTACAGGCTGTAAGTCTTACAAAATCATAATCCCATGTTTCCTTCAATGCCCTAAAAGTTGTATAAATTTAGATTAACAGTCACAATCTTTTTATCACTTAAGGAGACAAACCATATTAAATAAGCTTTAGAGATAAACTAAATTTTAGTTTAAGCCATTTTCAGAGGGTTTACATTCATTTGAGTAGAGAAATTTACATATTAGCAAGGAAAGGAAAATAGTAAACAATGAAACAAAAGGGAAAGTAATTCAATAATGATCATTAATATTAAATAGCATTAAGTCTACTTGTAACCTCGTTACCCACTCCCAATGTTCATTCAATCTGCATATTATATTTTGAGTCCTAGATATTCCACATAGTCATCTGGTCCTGAAAACATCTCTCCCTTGGACATTCTTGAATAAATATTGTCCTCAGGCACTTCTCAAGGGAAGCTTCTCCTAGAAGTTCTACTTCTCTGGTTCTAAGTCGGTTGAAGAGAACCCTAGGTAATTCTGATGAAATCTGCCAAGTCTTATAATCATGTAATACAGCTTCCCAAATTTGCTGTTCCAGCAACTAGTACACTCAAACTATATGGATCAAACTCTATTAACAATTGAGCTATAAGAATAACAAATTAGAAACCCATAATTCACCTGAAACATCAGACAATTTCATACCATTTGCTCTTTCCATCTTTACCCAAACTTAAAATTAGGTATACCTAATACAGCCAATATCATCCACAGGAAAAAGGAAAAGGTTTAACTTGAAAAATGATGCCTCCCATCCTTTAATAGTATCATAGAGATCCTTCAAAATAACAGGAAAAAAAGACATGATTCTAATTCTTTACAATTATTAATACAATTTTTAATGTAAAAACCTTAATTTAATTTTGAGAACTCATTATCAAAGCATACTCAGTCTATATTTTTCAGACACATTTGAAAATTAATCAAATACACATGTGTGTATAATATACATATATTGATATAGCTATATACACATACACACCTTAATATATATGCACATATACTTTTGCCATCTAAATTTGCCTAAAAAGATACTGGAATTATTTGCCATTTCCTTTTCCAGCTCATTTTACATATGAGGAGACTGGGACAGAGTTAATGACTTGCCCAGTGTCATCCAGCTAGTAAGTGTCAGTGGTCTGCTTTGAACTCAGGAAGATGAGTCTTTTTGACTCCAAATCCAGTACTGTATGCACTGAATCACCAAACTGCTGTCCATTAAATGTAACAAATTTTACATCTTTGTCTTATCCCCTTTCGCAGGAAACACACACAGTCTTTATATCATCTTTGAAGGAATGAGGTTCTTTAAAGACTTAATCTCATACAGTAATATAACTGTGAGCAAGGAGAACACAAGCCTAAAGCTCATTACCTAGTTATATAGGATGTAGAATTGGCCACAGACATAGATGAATACTAATACTTGCAGTTCTAATACAGTAACTCAGTTTTTTTTAGTATTAATCTATTAATTAATAAATTTACTATTGTATTGACAGATTTCTACTATTCATCTGCCATGATTATAGAAATTTGCTAGGAAAGGGAAAACGAGGAACATGGTTATGACAATATTAAGATGTTTCTTCAAGGACACAGATTAATCTGACACAAGCCTTAATGAGGAGAAAAAGTCCTTTCCTCAACTTCCTTTGATTCTAGGCAAGAATCATTTTTAATAGCCAATCATTCATCAAAGATCCACATTTTTCTTAATGTACCAACAGCCAGACTCACAATAAATTGGTGGAAAAAAAATTCCTATTCAGAAAACCAATAGCACAATTGGGAAACTGAATCAAGAGAATCCTAACTTTACCCATGCAAAGTAGTTCCTTCAATTTGTAGCAGACTTCAGTCACTTTGGACAGCATATGGCATTCCCCTTGAATGGTGAACAATTGGCTTCATAATAATTCAGACACTCATACCTGAAATAAAAACTCAGAATAATATCAAATTGTAACACCAATAGATATGACCTCAAATAACATTTCACTAATCTCCGCATAGGGCTACGATAGGAGTGTATGGGATGTTAAGGTAAAATTGGTATTTCTGGTGTGAGAGATGGTGACAATGACAAGGTGACATAGTGACAGTGACTATGTTGACAATAATAGCAAACAGAATGATGGTGACAGGGTGACAAAATGATGGTGACAGGGAGACAGGCAATGACAGTAGGACAGTAAAAGGGAAAGAGTGAAAGTGACGGTGACACTGACAAAATGACACAATGACATTGTTAGTGTTATATGTGGCACTATGATTTCAGAGACAAAGTGACAGTGACAAAATAACAAAGAGATATAGTAACAGGGACACAGGGACACAATGATATGGTGACCATGACAATATGACAGAGTGAAGTTGTTGTGGTGACCATGGTGAGAATGACAAAGTGACACAGTAACTATGACAAAGTGGCATGGGGCATAAGGATGGTGTCACAAGAGCATGGTGATGGTAACAAAGTAACACTAGCCATGGTGACAGTGACAAGGTGATAGAGTGAAAAAGGAAAAAGGGGACATAGTGACACAATTACATGGTCAATAACACGTTGGCACTAACAATGGTGACAGTAATGGGATGACATAGGGAAAGTGACAAAGGGAAAGGGACATGGTAACAGTGATGTGTGACAGTGACGATGGTGACAATGACAAAGTGACATAGGGAAATAAAGATGGTGTCACAAGGATATGGTGATGGGACAAAGTGGCCTGACTATGGTGACAATGACAAGATGACACAGGGACATGATGGCATTATGAGACTCACATGGTGGCATTGACTGTGGTTTTGGTGACAAAGGACAGAGGACATGGTGACATGAAGACAGTGGCATGTGTCAGGGACCATGGTAACAGTGACAAGTTGACAAGGTGACATGGGGACAAAAGGACAAATGTCACAAGAGCATGTTAATGTGACAAAGTGGCACTGACCATAGTGACAGTGACAAGATGGCACAGTGAGAATGACAAAAGTGGCATGGCATAATGACATGGTAAAAATTATATGGTGGCACTAGTAATAGTGACAGAGACAAGGTGACACAGTGACAGAGGGACACAATGATGTGAAAGTGACCTGGTAATAGTAACCAATTGACACAATGACATATGGACATGATAAAATGATAATATGACAAAGTTGTATTGACCATAGTGACAGTGACAAAATGACTGAGCTTAGTGAAATGGTGATAGTGACAAGGTGACACTGTGATCATGATCATGATAATAGCAACAAGTTTACACTATGGCAGGACAATGGTGACACAGTGATGGGAACTTGGAGAAAGTGACAATGTGACACAATGACAGTGATTAAGCAAAGGCTTGATGACTTGGTGGTGATGAACATGGTAACAATGACAAAGTGACACAGTGTCAGTAACTGTGAGATGATAAAACAGTGGTAATGAAATAGTGACAATGATAAAGTGAAGCTGTGATAGTGACATGTTGACAGTGACACAGTAGAATTACCTGTTATCAGCATTATTATTATTAATGTTATTATACATTATTTTGTTTTTATTATATATGTTTATTATTATGTTAATTATTTATTTTGTTTTTATTATATATGTTAATTATTTTATTATGTTAATTAATATGTGTTAATATATAATTAGTATCATTAAATTGGCTTGTACTATTATCATCAATTCATGAGTCCAATTTCAAAAGCCAAAGAGTCTAAATCAAGCATTCAGATCTAAGAGACAAAGAGTCAAAATTTAGTTGCAAAAAGCTGGAAATTAAAATTCAAAACTGGGACTGAAAATTTAGCAGTCTAAATCTAGATGCAAAAATTCAGGAGTCACTATCCAGTTTTAAGTGTCAAATTTTAGGAACATAATCTGGGATTCAAACTAGAAGTAAATATTTAGGAGTCAAAATCTGGGATGGAGAGTCAAAACTCACAACTTATAAACTGTGACTGAATCCAATTTTAGGAATCCAAATTCAAAAGTTAAAATTTGGGAGTCAAAATTCAGGAGGAATCCAAACGTGGGTGTCAAAATTTGGGAGTCACAATTAAAGACTGGAAGTCAAAATCTGAAAATCAAAATCAGGGGGTCAAAATTCAAGGTCGAAAGTAAAAATTCAGGAGTGAAATATATAGACCAGGAGAGTTTTGCAAATCAGAAAGTCAATATTCATGACATGGAGTTAAAATCCAAGAGTCAACATTCAGGACCAGAAGTCAAAAATGAGACTAAATATTCAGAACTAAGACTCAAACATTTAAGAATCAAAATGTTTCTGACTAAATTCAGTAGTCAAACTCAGAATGATGCATCAAAATGTGTTCAAAGTAATAGTCAAAGTAATAAAGATCCAGTTGTCCAAATCAGGGAAGGGGAATCCAACTGAAAAGTAACAATCTAAGAATCAAAATTCTGCCTATGGAGGGAAATTGTGAAGTCCCATTGCTCAGAGTTAAAATTCAGGACTAGAAGAGAGAATGAGAGAGAGATAAGACTTGGCAACAGAATCACATTGACAGTGACATTGATCTGGTGATAGTGATAAGAACACAAAGTAAGGGTGACATCACAGCAAGAGACCATCATTAAAGAAACAAGTACAGTGACAGGGACAAAGTGATATGAAGGTGAGATGACAAAAGGGACATCACAACATGGTGAAAGTAACAAAGGCACATGTGAGAGTGACAGTGATACAGGGACTCTGTGATATGGTGACACTGACACAGTGGCAGTTATCAAGATAACAAAGACAAAGTGACATTGTTACAGTGTCAAAATGACATGGGGGTATTTAGACAGTGTTACCTTTGATATTCACCAGCCACCCCCTCTCACCTGCGGCTCCAAGAAGCATGTGCAGCAGCCATACCCCAGTAAGACTATTTTGACAGATGGGCTAAACCAAGTTGAGGGGGACCTATGGGCTTCAAAGTCCTTGTTGAGTTAGGGGAGTGTCTGCCCCAAACAGGTGGAAGCAGGTGTTGTGAGCACTTAGAGCTTGGCCAGACATGGAAGATTCCTAGCTCCTCCACTGCATCCCAAGCTGCCAGCAGTCGTTTTGCTTCTGTCTTGTTACTGAGCTCCAGTGATTCTGGAAGAGACTGAGGTCAACAACTACCTTCAACTCTGCCTCACTTAAACCCAATGTATTACACAAATCAAAAGACATCACCTGCACCATTTTACTATTTCTAACTACCTTGAAACTACTCTTTTTAACCACCTCTGCCTACTTTTAACTACTTGTGGCAATGGGCAAGGAATGCAGCAGCCAGGTATGTTTACACTGGGAGTCACAACACTTCACATATGTGACCCAGGTCATAGGGTCTTGTTGGACTGAAACATCAGTGGGATTCGGCAGCCCCTGGGTGTCTGAAGGGACTTGTTAAAGGACTGCAATGTTCACCTCCTGGAATGAGGAAGGGGCTAGAAAAGGTGTCCTAAAAATTGTCTGCTTCACCTAACCTAACCTGGCCCTTCCTACCATGATAGGAGGGGATCCAATCCTACAGGTGAAACACACACACACACACACACACACACACACAATGTACAAAAACATTTGCAAGGATAATCCTACTCACCACTGGTAGGTGGAATGTGTGCATGCTTATGGACAATCACCTGATACTGATTCTGTTCCAGCTGAGACTTACAAGGAAGGAAGTTCACTGTTCATCTAAAAGCTAATTGAAATTTTCCAGATTATAAGGAAAGAGGAGATTTTCCCCTCAAGAGTTCAAAGATGCCTCCATTGTCCATCTACTCCAAAGCCTTTCATACTGTCAGTCATGGGGGATTGTGGAAGATCACGGTAAAATTTGGTTGCCTAGAGAAGTTAGTTCATCAGTATTGTATGCCAGTTCTATGACAATGCTTGCACTGGCTTTGAATAATGGACAAAATTGTCTTTTCCTTGTCACCAATTGAGTGAAGCAGGGTTGTTTCCTTGTTCCCATGCTTTTAACATGATGTTTTCAGCATTGTTGTCAGACACATTCAACAAGGATGAAAGCAGCATCAAGATCGGCTACCATCCTAATAGTAAATTATTTAATTTGAAAAGGCTGCAAGCTAAGACAAAGTAGAGGGAGAATTGGTGCATGACTTTTTCTTCACAGATGATTATTCACTCAGTGCAGACTCTAAAGCTGAGATGCAACAAAGAATGCTTGTGCTGATTGGGCCCTGACCACACTAAGAAGACAGAGGTTCTCCGCTAGTCCAAATCATACCATTCACATGTCAAATCATTGGTTACAGTAAATGGAGAAAATTTTAGTGTTCACTTACCGTAGCAGTATACTTTCCATAAATGATGAGGTTAACATATACATTGCCAGAGTTAGCTCATTTTTGGGAGACTCAGAAGGAAAGTGTGAGAGAGACAAGCTATTAAACTGCCTACCAAAGGTCTACAGAACTGTTGTGCTGACCTCATTACTGTATACTTGTGAAACTTGGACAGTATAGTAGTACCATGCCAAGAAAATGGAATGGCTTCCATTTGAATTGTCTTAAGAAGATTACCCTGGCAAGATAAGGTAACACCTTTTTCTTTTTTATAGGAAAGTAACAGCTTACTGTCATTATGAAAATAGTTTGGAACCTCAAGAAACCCCATGGAACTGTCAGGACTCCATGGATCACACTTTGAGAACAGATACTCTAGACTAGTGATGTCAAATTCAAATTGAAATGGGAGTCAATAAATGATACGTAAGGATTCATTTAACCACATATTGACTTGCAAAACCACATATTAACATCATCTTTATTCTATTGCATTTTTATTCATTTTTAAAATAATTCCCAATTACATTTTTAAATTTTTCTTATTTTTTAATATCTTTTTAATTTTTTTAAACAATAAACATTTTCAAAATATATGCAGATAGTCTTCAACATTCGCCCTTGCAAAATCTTGTATTCCAAAGTTTTCTCCCTCCCCTCCCCTCACCTCCTCCCTTTGACAGCAAGTAATAAGATATATGTTAAATATGTAAAATTCTTCTATACATATTTCCACATTTATTATGCTGCACAAGAAAAATCAGATTGAAAAGGGAAAATAATGAGAAAAAAAGCAAAAAGCAAGCAAACAAAAAAGGTGAAAATACTATGTTGTGATCCACATTCAGTCCCGACAATCCTCTTTCTGGATGCATATGGCTTTCTCTATCACAAGTCTATTGGAACTGATCTGAATCACCACTAGAGTCCTTTCTTGAGCTGAACTACCAAGCATTCAAACTCTATTGCAGAGAGTGCAACTCCAGTGAATTAGCCACTTTGTAGGAATGCCAAATGTACATTTGAAAATCTTATACAAGGAAGGCACTCACAAGGTGGTTCGGAGAAGTGACACAAGAACACTCTCAATGTCTCTGAAGAACTTTGGAATTGTTTGTGGGATATGGGAGACAGTGGCACAGGACTGCCCAGTATGGCATATTCTCATCAAAGAAGCTTTTATGCTCTCTGAGCAAAGAAGAATTGCAACAACTCAAAAGAAATGTGAAGCGAGCAAATTGAGAGACATCTACATTCCAAATGTTCATTTGCTCTGTGCTCAGTCTGTGGGAGAGCCTTCTTAGCGTCTATTGCTGATGCCATTTTGCTCCTCTTTGACTATGAAGAACAAGAAGCATTAGGGCAAGGATATTGTTATTTTGCTTGTGTTCCAAGAATAGTGAATAAAGTTAACATACAGTCTATTCTGATTGGTAGTAGTCCTAGATTCTCATACTTTATTTAACACATGGTCAGTAAGACTGATAAGACCTTATAAGACCTTATAACTCAGCCCAAGTAGAAAGTCCAAAGGAACATCACAATGTGTGGGACACGCAGACCCTCACCCCAAATGACTACTCAGAGGTCTTTCAGAGTGAAAAGCAGAAAAGTATTTAATTAGAATTTCATGAAATTAAAAAAAAAAAAAAAGAATTTTATGAAATTCTGGAGGTCCAACAGCCCCTGAGCAAAAGGGAAGTACTGGGAGGGAGGAGAGCCACAGCTCCAAAGCACTCTTATTCCCTCCCAATCTTCAAAAATCCTTAACCCCTCCCTTTACCCCTTTAATTGACTGCAACAATTTCATTCCCTTTTTTTGGACAATTATGACCTAAATTTCATGGTATGTCCTTGTCTCCTTTCTTCCTGTCTTGTGATCGAGGCCTACTATGCTTTTACTCTAGCTGATAGTTAAACAGTATATACACACATTGATTGTTCCCCTCGGTAAATTCTTCATTTTTCCCTGTCTCAACAAGTAAGGATAATTTTAAAAGGTCCGTACTATTTTTCTGTCAACAGTTAGTTAAATGAAACAAGAATAAATTCAATTACATCTGGATCCATATTTACAAACAGAATCATCTCAATAGTCCCTAGGGCCAAACAGCAGCTGGCATTTCAAATTTCGGGGCCCACTATTTTTAGTTAGCTCATGTTCAGAGAGAGAAAAGACTTATGAGGGCACTTCTACCTTCCCATAATTTTTCTTCCTTTTACTTTAAAACCTTCTAATGAGCCAAGTCCATTCCTTTTGTATTCACCTAACCCCACCAGGATACTTTAAGAGGGCAGATAAAGAGCACATTACATACTACCTCTACCACCACCCCCACTCCAGATTTTCAGTTGTAATCCATGAAAAATTACTTATTGGAAAAAAAAAAAGAGAGTGCTTACTTTTTTGTAAAAGTTTTTAGTATAACTTTGTATTATCAGACCAAAGAAAACAATATTTTCTTTACCAATCAGTTAATAAATTTGTGTTTGTTAAGCTTCTATTAGTTTTTCTACAGATTTTCAAAGAGAAAGGGGTGAGTTCCTTGGAACCATTCATTCAAATTTTCATGAGTTTTCTTTTTCAATTTTTAAATTGATTAGGAGAAGGGAGATACTGAAGAAGACATTCAGTACTGGTTAAAGTGTTGTTCACTTGTTTTAGTGCTGTCAAGCTCTTCTTGGAAAGATACTGGAAGGGTTTTCATTTCCTTACAGCTCATTTTATAGATAAGGAAACTGAGGCAAACAGGGTTAAGCACCATCCAGCTGTCTCTTTGTTAAAGAATTTCTTAAAACTTTCTAAATGGGACAGCAACCCCTTAACCAAATTAAAATCAGAGATTCTTAAGGCCAAAAAGGGGGAAGGAAAAAAAAAGTGTCAGTAAAGGAGTGCAAACTTTTTTTTACAAAGCTCCCCCTCCTACCTTCACTCCTATTCCCCCTTATTGTCTGGGGGAGTCCAGGCTTACACTCTAAACAAGTGAATCTATCTCAGAAACAAAAGATACTAGTAAATAACAAACTTTTATTTCAAATTTCCCTAAAGAACTGCTATACAAGTAGATAGTCTTGGATGAGAGAATTCTGTTACTGGAATTCCCAAAGCCAACACTGCCTTTAAAAGAAGCACTTAAATACTAATTAAGAGTTGGGGGAACTTACAGGGGAAATGTTTATCTAAGACAATCAAACTAGCTATAGCTCAACTTATTATTATTATTATTATTTAATTTTATTTTATTCGCAAAACATATGTATGGGTAATTTTTCAACATTAACCCTTACATAGCTTTCTGTTACAGATTTTTCCCCCCAACTCCCCACCCCTCCCTTAGATGGCAGGATATCCACTACGTGTTAATTATGTTAAAATATTTGGCAAATCGAATATATGTATACATATTTCCAAACTTATCATTGTCGTGCAAGAAAAATCGTATCTACACAGAAGACATCAGAGAAAGGAAATACAATGCAAGTAAACATCGATAGAGAGCATGGAAATGTTATGTTGTGATCCACATTTCACATCCCTCTCTCTGGGTGTATATGGCTTTCTTCACTGAACAATTGGAACTGGTTTGAAACATTTCATTGTTGAAGAGAGCCATGTCCATCAGAATTGACCGTCGTATAGTCTTGTTGTTGCCGTGTATAATGATCTCCGGTTCTGTTCATTTCACTCAGCATCAGTTCATGTAAGTCTCTCCAGGCCTCTCTGACATCCTCCTGTTGGTCGTTTCTCACAGAACAATAATATTCCATAACATTCATATACCATAATTTATTTAGCCACTCTCCAATTGATGGGCATACACTTAGTTTCCAGTTTCTAGCCACTACAAAAAGGGCTGCCACAAACATTCTTGCACATGTGGGGCCCTTTCCCTCCTCTAAGATCTCTTTGGGATATAGGCCCAGTAGAAATGCTGCTGCGTCAAAGGGTATGCACAGTTTGATAACTTTTAGCTCAACTTATTATTGCAAAGTCTTAAGTCACAACTGGGGCATGGTTCAAGGCTGTATTCCCATGAGAAGTCTTCACTCATTTGATTCCATTCATTTCTAATCTCAGGGGAATCAAACCTTATCTGACCTCTTTCCTAACTCCAAATTCTTTTCTTCAAGTTAACCTCTATTCACATGATCAATGCAAAGAGACTACCTATCTTTTTATTTCTTCCTTTCTCTACTTAAACTTTCTCTTTTGAAATTCACCTTTCAAAAAAAAAAAAAA